>PNEN01000465.1:3973-158619 GCA_002933655.1 Cercospora berteroae | reverse complement strand
ATATTAAGAAACGCTAGAAACTATAGGTTTACGCGGGGTTATAGGTTACGTGGGGCACACTTCTAAGGTTGCAAATGCTAAGGAAGTTAGATGTATCCTACTAATTAATGCCCTAATATAGCTTTAAACGAGAGGTATTGCAAGAATAGACCCTAAGGTAGTCCGGAGAAATGCTATCTACTAAGCAATGTCCTAATATAGGTTATGGACTTTATACGAGGTCTCTTGCAAGCATAGATCCCGAGGCAGTCCCAAGATCGTACAGCATATATATCTAGAGAGGAGGGAGCTAGTATCCGCAAGAATCACTCTGCTACTCCACTGCACATCGCTCTACTCCTTAGCCACACCATGCGTTCATCTATCGTTATAGTCCCGTCAGTACTGACTGGGGAAGTTTTCGCACTGGTCCGCAAAGCTGAGACATGTCTTGGCTTCAATAATTCGTCATCTTGAGGCCGTGGCGCGTCTTTGTGCGGCTACATGTATGCGTCTTAGCATGGACACATCGAACGTCGAAGCTACAAATCGATATCTTTCCAGAATTGCAATGCCCTCGTCAAATTCGTCAGAGAGTGAATGATCAGAGCTACCGTCGCTCTCAAAGTCCTCGTACGAATCAGTGTGCACGATCATTTCTAGGCCGTCCGCTATACTATCGACCAACTTCATTCTTCACCGCTTTTTTTAGAGTGCTGCTGACATCTGTGCACTCCTGGATCAGCTTCTCCGGAATAGCTTGTCGATCGCAGAAATTCATGACCAACAGGAGGACTGCTAACGATCGCCGCGTATCATAGACACGTTCGAACGAGATCTGCCACATTTATATCTGTAGGCTCATGCGTAAGGATTGCCTTTCTCGAATTTCGGCTTCCACAGTCCCTTTTTCCCTCTGGTCCTCAATTGAATCGCCTTCAGTATCCCATAGATGGTCTTGAGAATAGGCGCAGGCACACCAAGTCGTTCCGCTTCTCGTACTGGCTCACCAACGATATTCTCGACTTCGATGAAGTTTCCCTGTATCGCCATTAGCAACTTCCCTCTGCGTGATGTTCACAGTTCCAGATAGAAACAACGAACGCAGAGCACATACCTTCGCAACGTCCTGACCCATACTAGGCCAGAATTCCGTGCCAGTCGGATCAACTCTAATAATCTCCTCTTCCACTCCCTCTGGCAAATTCACACCAGCAGCCTTCGCAATCGCAATGATCTCCAACATAGCAGGCCTCACCAAATCATCAATAACACTAACACTCATCCTCATCCTCGGCGTATCCATCCCCACAATCGCCGAAACGCTATTATACGAAGAATTATACACCAACTTCCTCCACCTCGTAAACCTCACATCCTCATCCAAAGACCATTTTACTTTCCCACAAGCATTATAAATCTCGATGAAACGCTTCGCTTCCGCAATCGCCCTCTGCGATTCGACGCTCTGACCCTCAAAGAGCCCACACTTCGTAGAGTCTGAATCATCATGTCGTATAACACCATGTTCCACTTCCGTCGCTCCGATCAACGAGACACCAGAAAGCACAACATTCCTTGGAAACCGCTCGATAACCGGCTTCTCAATATTCAATCCATTTTGAAGTAACAAAATCGTGGTATGTCCTTCCGTCACAGCCGGTGAAATAATATCCAGTAGAGAAGGGTTGATATCCGGGATGTTCTTTGTCGAAGCCACGAGATAATCGTATCGGAGACCTTCTTTCGCAACATCTGGCACGGTATTTCGGAGGATCGAAGGTCGGAACCCAGTGATTTTATGGCCATGTTCCATGGAGTCGATTGTGAAGCCATTCTTCTTAACAACTTGATAATTTGAGCGGCAGATTGCTGTGACTTCTGCTTGACCTCCTTTTTCCAAGGCGTAGGCGGCCATTGCGCCGACGCCGCCTGTGCCGACGAGGAGGACTTGGGATTTTGGTGGCGCGGAACCCATTGTTCTCGTCATTCGAGATCTTGCGCACAATTTAAGCGGTCCTTTGCGCAGATTCTGTCTTGTGAGGATTGATGTTGACATGCTGGGGAAATGGTTCGTATGTGATAGCTGCTGCTCATGGTTTGACCTGTGCCACCGGCCCGGGCACGGAAAGTTGAACCCAGCGTCGAGCAAAAGGCTTGGCGGCAATAGATATAATGCAAAATCACATGGTCGGCAAGCAGACAGCTTAGTTGTTTCTGTCATGTTATTATTGCGACTGCGATGTCCTGCTGAATGGCGCAATCTACACAGAATCAATAGCGCACGAGATCGTGTGCTCAAACTTGTTGCTCTCCGAGTTGCTCCAGGTGGAATCTTCAATTTTCAATTCAACAGACGCTCTTTTCCCGTATCGCCGTTCTCTTGCGTGCGATCCCATGCAGTCAGCCCACCACCATCCACTATAGTGGTACCTGCACCAGCAGCAAGCAGCAACCTGATATATCGACGATGTTCCGTCGATGGCCGTGTACAGAAATGTAGCAAAGGTGAAGGCTCGGCAGGGTCATTGATCATCTGTAGCGCACCCTCAACCTCTCGCGGTTGCCCCAAAGTCTAGCCCTAAAAGACACTCCAGTATGCTGCCTCGATCCGAGTGTTCTGGAACGGGAGAGTGAAGCGCGTCGGGGAGCTGTGACACTGCTTTAGCTGTAGCACCAGCAGAGCCGCGAAGTTGCGTACGTTGTTTGCCATCAGTAGGCCCCGTCACTCCAGTTACCTTAGATAACCGTCGAATTGAGTCCAAGAAGACCAGGGTAGCCTGCGAATTGTCAACATCGATGCCGCTTGAATCGCATTCGCCGCGAGGTACGACAGAATCCCATTTTTTTTTCCTTTAATGTTTAGCGCTGCTAACATGTGCGACCTTGTTGGGCTTGCAGTGGAGTGTACAGGCGACGTGATGTGGTGGGGTCATGCATGAAGGCGAACTCTTTGTATAACACATGTGAGCAATACCACCAAACATGATCCGTAGTTGAATGCTGCTCGCATCAGGAACCACGCAGGTCTTTGAAAACGAGGCTGAAGGCGTCCAGTAGCTCTCGATGTGCTAGCAGTACAGTATCACGCGTCGTTTCGACCCAATAGCTTACTCTGCCTCAGAAGGAACTCCACTTTCGGCCGATCAATCTTGTCCGTGGTCAGTTGTAGTTTGCTGATTTCCAGGGGCCGTCGCCAATCACCAGCCCTCAAAGTCCCTGAACATGGATCCTTTGCTGGGTCATGCAAAATATGCTGCCGCCACGTATGAACATGATAACTCTTGATAAGTTCTTGAATCAAGTTGACCTCCACAGCGCACCAAGCTCTAGTATAGTACAGGTCATCGACCAAGCTGATCATGGCATCGCACTGGAGGACAGCGAACGGTAGTGTGTCGGTTCCTCTTTGTTGCACCCCTGAATCTTCTTGCATGATGCACGCACAGTCTAACCACAGGCCTATGTCATCTGGTACCAAGTCTTTGCGATGCTGTAGAAAGGCCTCGACAGCATTGATCGTGCGATTGTACTGGACTCCATGTTCGTTGTCAGGACTATTGCCATTTCCGAGCCACCGGTATGAAAAGAAGATGGTGAACAAACGCTCATTGACCGGAGCTGACTTATTGTCAAACAGTCGCGTTGCAAGCTTCTTTGAAGAGCCGTGCCAGAAATCGCCCCAAACAGGAAGTCGTCCTCGTGACTTGAAGTCTGTATATAGTATGAACTTGAAGTTATCGAAGATGGCGGCCTTCTGAGGGTCGTCGATCAGTAGATCTGCATAAATGGTTCTGAGCGGAGCCACCGAGGCAAGGTCTTCTTTCTGGAGCTCCGGGCGGAAGTTCTCTTGCAGCATTGATCGTTAATATCGGCGAACATTGGCCAAACGTAAGCGTACAGAGACCTCTTCCTCGACTTGGGCTGTGACAATCTCATCAAACGTTTCTCGAACATTTCCAGTGGCGTTACCCTGTGATTGCCTCGCGCCAAGTTCCAGACCGGGTCGTATGGATGTGCGCAAAGCATTCAAGACGATGTCAACCATCCTCCTCGCATCGTCACTGTCACTGAGTACAGCGTAGTCCAGGGGACTGAAGCCTTGCTCATCGTATGTATCAAAGTCCACGCCCGCTGAAGCCAATAGCGACAGGTAACCAACGGTCTCATTGGTCGGCTCTTTGCGAATCGAGTGCACAGAGCCGCAGACGCCGACCGGTGCGCTCCATACATGGCGAGCTTTCTCCGGCTGACCATTGTGCCAGAGAGCGTTTCCGTAGAAGAACCGCGAATAACCAGTCACAGTGGGTTCCTCTCCAGTCTGTAGCCTCTGCGACGCTTCGGCTTGGAGCACCGCTTCCGAGGCCTTACCAGCTGCTATATAGCACAGTGTAAGACGGTCCATTCCTATCTTTTGCCATATCAGCGAGAGGCTCACGAATGGAGAATGAGGGTCATCTCTCGACAGTCTGTCTTGAAGCTTCTGTGCACGCAACACCCGCGCTTCCAGCTTGTCAAAAGCCTCCCGCAGCAATTCTGGGCGGGCGGGCATCGTGGACTGGTAAATATTGTAGACAGCCATGCCTTCGTTCCCGAGCGCACGACACATCTCGGCTTCTCCATCAATTCCTCGCTGGCTTGCGATAAGGTACTGCTGCTTGAAAGTGCTTCTCGCCAAGTCATACTGGTTGACATGTCGGTAGAGCACGCCTAGCTCACCGAGAATTTGTGCACGCTTCAATGGATCAGGGTCCTCATTGGCGTATAGCGCTTCTTGTAGAGTGCATATGCCTTCCTTATGTTGTCCGAACCGCCGACGAATTCCTCCGACCTCGAAGAGGACATTTTGCCTGCGCGACTTCGTTTGCGGAAGTCCAGATTTCTCGCAGATCTCGAGTGCCGATTGCAACGCGCGTAGCTTCTCTTGCCATAATGCCCTCTGGACACACTCAGCCAGTCGTCAATGGTGGTGGAAAGAAGGACTGGACCTTGTGATAGTCTCGTGCTCTGCTCATATGCAATTCAAATTGAGCCATATCATCGATAGCCATTATTGTACTCCTCTGGAGTATCCACTGAGTCCTGAATGGAACTATTGTTGCCCGGCAAACGTCCATCCGTGAGTGAGATTCCGCCATCTCACGATCTCAGCTCAGCTGCTACCCACAGCCCACTAGCCCTCGCTAGAGTAGTCGCTTACTCAATATGGAGAAGGCAATGACGTAAGTATGTCACGAAAGATCAGCGACAGATGAACACCAGACAACCTCCAGGCTTCATGTCGGCTGGAGGTCCGGCAAGACACTTGAATGATACCCCACTCGAACATTTGAGGGCGTCTATCATTAGGAGCACTTCAGAATCTCTGAAACGCAAGCGCCAATGTGAGATTTGACTGGGAGGGTGAAACTCTGGTGATTGAAACGAAGCATCGACTGCGATGTCCTCTGTCTCTCCAGAAGGTCGCCAGTCGTGACCGAAAACGATTCATTTTTACGTGCCCGCCGCGTGAAGCAGACTCGACCCAGCACTCCACCCTCCGTCGATCGTCAATATCGTCCCAGTACTCCAGTCGCTATCGATCAGATATGCCACTGCTTTTGCAACGTCCTCGGGCGAACCGTACTTTCCCGCAGGGTACTGCCTGGGCATCTCTTCTACCACCTTGGCCCACTCACGACCAAGCGTTGCTCCTTGCCTGTGGCACTTTTCCGTCATGCCTGTAGGAATGGCACCAGGCGCCACTGCGCAGACGGAAATATTGTCCGAAGCATACTCCAACGCCGCAGTCTTGGTGAGCCCAATAAGGGCGTGCTTCGAGGCACAAAAGTTGGCGTTGAACGGTAACCCAGCCGACCCCCATATCGAAGCAACATTGATGATGTGACCTTTCCGCGGCGTTTGACCCAGCATAATGCGAAGTTGTTCCTGCATTGAGATAAAGACTGCCGTGACGTTGATATCCATGATCGCTTGGAAGGTAGCGACGGGAGCATCTGCGATTTTGCCAGATGGCATCGCTATTCCAGCCGCATTGATCGCAACATCGACCCGCCCATGCAGCAGTAAGACTTCGGCGTGTAGTTCGCGTATCGAGAATTCGTTTGACAAGTCGCAAGGCAAGAAAGTCGCTTGCCCTTCGGCTGACTTGATTCGTTCCACAATTTCATTGCCTTTGCTGACATTGCGAGCCGCGACGATGACGGTGTAATTTCGTTGGGCAAGATGCTCTGCGATGGCTTGTCCAATACCTCCAGTGCCGCCGATGACCAGACAGATTCTCTTCGACATTTCGCAAGAGGTTTCTTGCGCCGTGGTTGACTAGGCGTTCTTTGAAGGTAGTCCTATGGTATAGACTAAAAGGCGGCTCGTCCAAAAGCGGCTACGCCATAGCCTACTATGAACACTTCTCAGGGTAGCAGCAAGTAGAGTATCGGCGGTCGGAGCTTATGAAGCCTTCCACGTGCAATCTCTGCGGCGTTCTCCATGCTGATCGCGAACCCGACAGTCTGGCCATGGTGTCGCCCGAGAGCTCAGTTGAGTCGTTTGGTAACCCAATCCGGGACCAGACCAGAGTCAAGTGGCACTGTGATAGGCTGGCCTGGGCAAGGATAGCATGTTCGGCTTGAAGTCAAGCACTGAAGAAGCTAAATGCCCCTAAGTGTATGCACTCGTCATCCCAATCAACTGTGACATCGCTAGCTGTTATCACCAACAACCAACTTCATGGCAGACAGGGAGTGGCGAGAAGCTTAATGCGGCGCCTTGTTGATGAGTTAGGTCTCGGAACCCGATGTACCGGTCAGTTTGCTTGAGACAGCAAAACCATGCCAGTATGCCATCTCGTCGAATTTGGAAATCGTGTCTCGAGATGGTGCAGGAGTGGTATGACCTTCAATCAGATACGATCGCGACATCGACAAATCATTGCTTGCCTGTATGGTGTGTAAGGTTGCTCCCAAGGCACGCAGCTAAACACTCTGCTACGCTAGATGTCGAGAAGTATCATGATTCAACAGCCAACGGCTGCCAATTGCTTGTTGTCGCTTGGCTAAAGCCAGGTGGTAAGGCGTCCAGCTCGACTTTGCAGAGAACAAGTCGCCCTTGGCCAGGTGGTCACGAGTCAGCACATGCGCACGGCTTGGTATCGATCATAAGTCTCCCATTGACCGAGGAATGGGTGCTGATTGCAAAGCTTGTAGTCTGCAATAATCGTGCTCAATGAGTCCCTGTAGCAAAGGCTCGATCGTGAATGTGTTTGACATGCGACACTCTCGTGCAAAGATGTTCCATGACTGATCGTGACTTCTCCAGGCAGGCATGCACCGGGCGGGCATGCTGGAGAACAAAGCCAGACTGTCACATTCGTCCCTGTCATACATGAGGCATTTTCGTCGTGCAGTGCAGTGCGATGCAGTGCCCCGCCAGCATGATATATTACCAGGTACCACTGCGCTGGTAAAACAGTTGTAGATCGTGGTCCGTTGCCGTGAAAGTTTGCATGACGTCCCACTAGTCCCCGCGAATATTCCAGGTGCGTTGGGGTCACTTTCTCCCAGCTCAACACAATTGGCCTGCCTCGCACATCTCGCATTCGCGTACTTTGACCCGTTCTGCAAGCAATGAATCCTGTCATCGCTTAATCGCAGCAGATCTGCATGAGTATAAGTGCCGCATGCCGAGAAGCTTCCAGATCTGTGAGATGACAGTCTTCTGCAAGGCTGATCCAATCTGCTCACGCCAGAGGGATTAGGCCCATGATTCATGATCTCGTCATTGTTGAGAATCCTCCGATCGAAGCAGGACTAGAATCAGATGATGATGTTATTGCAGAAGAGGATGTCGTCGACGAAGAAGTCGCCGAGGAGGAAGTTGTCGAAGAGGGAAGCGTTGTGAGAGACACAGAAGTAGTGGACGATGAAGACGTGGTCGAGCTATCGCCTCCGCACGCGGTCGTATTGCACCCGTACTCGGCAATATAAAACATCGTGCCGAGTAGCTGCGAGCATCTCCGCTTGCTCGCGAACATCTTTGCTTCCATGTATTCACATTGGCCAATGCGGTCTCCCGAGTCATCGTTGCCCTTGTAAATGTCAAATGTGCCGTTGACGCTGTTGGTTGTGTAGTTCCGCGCGAAGAAAAGTGGCCCGCCATCGCAGACATTCCCCGTCGAGGTGAAGTTCGTCGAGATGGAGGAAGCACTGTGCTTTTTCACATACGAATGGTCCTGCGCATGCCACAACTTGTCGCAGGTGAAGGAAGTATTGAAATTGGTGCCTTCAGTGATGACCTGGACGCCATCGCTGCAGGCGTTCATCGGGAACGCGCCGTAACATGATGTTGTGTTGGCGATGATGAAGTCGGCGTGAACCCCCAAGCTCGAAGCCCCAGCGAGCAATGCAGTGATGTGCAATGCAGTGATGTGTAAGTAGCGCATGATGTACGAAGAACGGAGTGGGAAGGTGTTGTGGTTCGTGCTGTTCGTGACATTGGACTGTGCCTGTATATGAGGAGATGGACCGTTCGAGAAGCTGAAACTTCATGCACCGGTGGAGTCCATTGTGCGGGTTGTACGCAAAGCACTGCCCACGTCTTACCGGCCGAGCAAAAATAGCTCCCAATCTGATCATTGCCCGCAACGAGATGGATAATCCTTTGCCAGGGCAGTCTTTCACAGCCGAGCAAACATACCGTGTGTACCTTCCGCTCGCTCGATGCGCACAAGCAGACGCACGGAGTGACAGATGTCGAATCCCGTGGTTATACAGTGTTCCGCATGACAGAGCGGCTAGCAGTCGGATGTGAAAGGACCAATATCACGTCCGGCCGTGGACTGCCCAGCCGTACAACGAGTCCATGGGACTCGTGCGAAAGACCGCACCAGCCGAGAGTCAGCCTTGCTGCGGTCCAGATGCAGCACAAGCTGATGGACACTGCATTGCGCAGCTGGACATCTGTCCTCCGCTGTGGAACCCGGCCGCCTGCCGCAGCGGAGGCGTCCGTCTGACCAGACGCGTCAGTCTAAGCAATCGGGCGGTGCAATCCTTCGGCTGCCGTGGACGTGTCGTGTCGTGAAGGAGACATGAGATGCATGCGAGCAGCCGTTGCGGTCAGTTGCTGTGGCGGTGCGGTGCCGGACTTCGGAGACAGCGCGGTGTGTCGAAGTGCGTGCGTGCAAAGAAGAAGCAGGAGTCCGTTGTCATGGCCGTGACGGTACGCGGGAGCCATCCGCTAGCGTCCGGTCTGTCCGAGCCAATGAGATCGCGCAAATCCACGACAAACGTCTTACGGGATTTGTCTGTGACGAACGACACCTTCTCCCACTGCCACCAACAGCACTTTCGTGGCATCTTGCCGTCAGGCGGCTCCTCCCGAAGAACAGCTTCACTTGGCGACCTCATGCAATGATCGAGGAGGAGATGCCTCCAGTGCTTTCGCTCGGATAGCGGCGGCACGACACCAACGTGGAGGGATCCATGAGCTCTTGCGGGGCATTGGCGACGTCGGCCATTGCATCGGCAGTATGAACGACAGCTGCCCGAACGAGACGGCATCTTCGCGTGTAAGTCCGGAGCTATGGTCTTTTCCTTACTTTGACTCCGGGAACCTTTTCGAAACATATCTGTTCACCTCGAGAGAAATTGTACGACAAACCTGCAAAGATGTATACAGCATCATTCGCCTTCTTCGAGGCACTATGGGAAGTAAGCAAGCAACTCCCGGCCATGCGATTCCTCACGACAGACTTCCATCACAGGAAGTTACACTGTACTGACAACTCCTTCTTCCCAGGCCGGCATAACCCACGTCTTCGTCAATCTCGGCAGCGACCATCCCTCCATAATCGAAGCCATCGTCAAAGGCCAGAATGAGAAGAAAGCCCAGTTCCCCCGCATCATCACCTGCCCGAATGAGATGGTCGCTCTCTCCATGGCCGATGGCTATGCCCGCCTCACCAACAAACCCCAATGCGTAATCGTGCACGTCGACGTTGGTACCCAAGGCCTCGGGGCTGCAGTCCACAATGCCTCGTGCGGAAGGGCACCGGTCCTCATATTCGCAGGCCTGAGTCCCTATACGATAAACGGAGAGTACAGAGGATCGAGGACGGAGTACATTCATTGGATTCAGGATGTGCCAGATCAGAAGCAGATTGTGAGTCAGTATTGTCGATATACCGGGGAGATCAAACGCGGGAAGAACGTGAAAGAGTTGGTGAATAGGGCGTTGAGCTTCGCGGTAAGCGAGCCAAGAGGGCCAGTATATCTTTATGGTGCGAGAGAGGCGATGGAGGAGGAGATTGAGCCCTATACGCTTGATCGGAAGCATTGGACACCAGTGGAACTGGGAGGGTTGAGTACCAAGCAGTTAAGAGCTGTGAGCGAGGCATTAGTGGCAGCGAAAGAGCCGTTGCTCATCACAGGATACAGTGGGAGAAATCCAGCGGCGGTGGAATCATTGATCGCACTGGCAGACACCGTGAAGGGCCTGAGGGTATTGGATACCGGCGGAAGTGACATGTGTTTCCCAGCCAACCATCCAGCCTGGTTAGGACTACGATACGGCGTCGACGAAAGCATTAAAACAGCAGATGTCATCGTGTTGTTGGACGTGGATGTGCCCTGGATACCCACCCAATGCAGACCTCGAGATGACGCCAAAATCTTCCACATCGACGTCGACACACTGAAACAGCAAATGCCAGTCTTCTATGTCAACGCCATCGCCCGATACCGAGTCGACGCCGAGACAGCCCTAACACAAATCACAGCCTACATCAACTACAGCATGAAGGAGAAAGTGTCATCTCCCCGATTTTCAGAACTGGCAGAGGCACGAAAAGCATCACATCAAGCCAGACTTGACACGATCGCAGCGCAAGCCGTCTTGTCAGAAGAAGGCCACTTCGGATGTCCTTACTTGATTCGACAAGTTCGCGATGCTTGTCCGCCAGACACAATATGGGCAGTGGAAGCTGTGACAAATGCAGCATTTGTGAACGACCAAATTCAAGCAACTTTACCAAACTCATGGATCAACTGCGGAGGCGGAGGCCTGGGCTGGAGTGGTGGTGGCGCGCTCGGCATCAAGCTGGCAACAGACTTCGAGAACGGCGGGACGAACAAGGGCAAATTCGTTTGCCAGATCGTGGGTGATGGAACCTACCTCTTCTCAGTTCCTGGGTCTGTGTACTGGATCGCACAGCGGTACAATATTCCGGTTTTGACAGTTGTGCTGAACAACCAAGGTGAGTGAGCTTCGTTGCCTCAGATCTTGTATAACTTTCAGAAAGGGTTCATCGCGCTGACACTGTCTTTCTTTTTCACAGGCTGGAATGCACCACGAAAGTCGATGCTTCTCGTGCATCCGGAAGGCGAAGGCTCAAAAGTCGACAACAAAGCACTGAACATCTCATTCGCCCCGACTCCTGACTACTCGGGCATCGCCAAGGCCGCTTCAGGACACAAAGCATGGGCTGGTGTGGCAGGGAACGCAGAACAGCTAAAGAAGCTCCTTCCCGAGGCCGTGGCCGCTGTGCAGAGTGGCGTGTGTGCGATCCTTGATGCACATTTGGATGGGCCTGAGGGGAAATATCCTGGTCCTGAAGCTGCTCTTGTTGGGTAGACAAAAATATAACCACACAAAGTGAGAACAGCCCGGCCTTGCTTGCTATTATGCATGGTCCGGTTCTGTATCCATCGTCGACAAGCTCGACTTTAGGTGATACTCGTGTTGTCTTCCATACCTACTCATCGTGTACCGTCTATACTGGCCCAAAGCGGCAGAGTGACCAAGATGCATGAGCCCTCTACAAAGACAGCATTCCGATCTGGCAATGTCAAGGACACTTCAAACACCCAAGCACAAGGCCATCAAAATCAGAGACTTGACCCAAGCTTCCAGGTTGCTCATCTGCCAGATAGGTGTGGTGGGAGGTGGTTAAGAATGATGCAAAAGTCAGTTCCCATAAGACTCAGAGCGCTAACTCCCGATCTTCCGATGTAGATGCGAGGTGGCCGCACTTCTAGTCATCGAGCTCGGCAGTCTCAGAGATGGTACCCAACTTTGTGAAACCAACAACAGGGTCCTGGATAAATCAGCCAAGTGAGCACACGAAGCAGTTGTTGGTGCCATAAGTACCTGAATCACATATACTCCGGTTATAGCGGCGTCATCGGTCGGCGGGACCTGAGGCTCTTGCCACTCAATAGGTTCACGCACAAAGTAATCAAAATTGAAATCATCGGAGTCTGGATCGCCATCCCGCAGAAATGCGTACTCATCGTCGGAAGGCACCCCGTCGTCGGCGTACGGATCATTGGGATCAGGATAGCTGGCATCCGGGTAGCCGAGGAATTGTCGAAGCGCTTCATCGTTATTTACGACTGTTCGAGGGGTGGCTGGTTCACGAGCAGGTCGTATTTCGGGCTCGCAGACGAATTCTCTATCACTTGAGGTCTTGATCTGTAAAGGCACTGTTAGCGGTTTTTGGTCCTTGTTGGGAACATTCCTGTTACTGAAGAAAAGTGTTTGTCTCACTTTTAAAGACCACAACACATCTTGGCCACGACATTGCCCGATTCCAGCGGTGATAGATGTGATGCGCTCGCCAGCGGGTCCGTCAACTGAGAATCGCTTCGTGCCGCAGCTGTACTCGTCAGGAGGATATCCTAGCATCGCAAGCCGAGTTGTAGCCGGCGCTGTGTCGGCATAGTCGAATGAGATGCCGCATATACTGTTCTGCCTCGATATCGAGACGGAAGTCAGATGTTTGAGGAGATTGCCACGAGCTCCACCAAATTGAGTCCAGAAAATGGGCTGAAAGTCGGGAGGATATCTTTGATGTTGGTCTTGGACGTGAAGGCTAGGCTGAGGCACTCTCGGATACCATATAGCCTGCTTCTGAAGGCCGACGAGTGCGTCAATAGCTTTGCCGCTCTTGACATATCGAGAGATGATCTTGAAACCCTGTTCATGTTGTTAGTGCGACAACTTGGAGTGTGAGAATAGGTGGCTCACGTCAAATTGAATGCCGAGATTGGAGATAGGTCGAACGTTGAGAAGTCGCCCCGTGATCGGTGTGCCAGTAGGATCCCCCGGCCAAGGTGAAGCCTTTTGTGCGGCCGTCAAGATACGTATTCCATGGAGGCCTCTGGCGCCCATGGCTATTATGAACCCTGTGACTTCGGCATCGACTTCAAAGGACTCAAATTGTCTTGACGTGTAACCTATACTGACAGATGACCTGTTCTTCTTGGTGACTTTCAGGCGGGAAATGTATCACACATCGCCGATATCCACCGTCGACACTGATATTCGCACGACCCCCTGAGGCCATGATATTTGCTGGGAACCAAATTCGGTGCAGCCGTGAGGCCAAACAATGCATCGTGGCGGAAAAAGGATGTCTGTTGCTGAATGTTGGCAGAGACCTCGATAAATTCATCTTCCTTTGGCGGGCGAGAACCACATTTTGCCTTCACGACGGAAATTTTCATGTCCATCAATTGGACAACTTCTTGCAGAATCGACCATATACGCCGTCTATTCGATAGCCGGCGATTTTCCGCGCTTGGCCGCCACAGTGCTCTAAAGTCAACCTTCTCTGGTTCCGCGAGCAAGTCGAAAAGGAAGCCGCGATCGCCTTCTTTCTGGAACCGAGACTTCCAAAATGACTTGCTTTCGAATATGGGTAAGAAGCTTCGTGAGGTGTATCGCAGATGAAAGACGTCCCTTGTGGGCAGCAAGACAGCGATCATCTCTAGCAGCTCTAGCGGAAACTGAGCAAAGCCGTCTGCTCCGGATCCATTTCCCCTAGGCCGGTGAGGAGGTTGCGGAGCAACATAATCATCCGGTAACGAGATCATGGGATGCTCGGGATCAGCATTGGCATAGGAAGCTTCCATGAGCCGGAAGTCTGCATGTGGCGCTGAAGATGTTGTTCCGTAGTCCCTGCCCCAAAGAAACTCCATCTCATTGTCCCTGCTGAGAAATTCATCGTAACGATGCTCCCAAGCCAAGCCATCACAGCTGGAATAATATGGGACTGAGCCACAAACCTTAAGCAAGCGAGCGGTGTCTATCTTCTGGGGGGCGACATATGTTTCAAGCAGCGACCAACAGGCAGCGTGGAGTGCATAGCCGTGCGCGCCATCGTCTGGCTTCTGCGTCATCACCGGCATTGTAACTGTTTCCTCTTCTAAGCCGATGCTGTGCCATATCTTATCCGGATTCCTAGGCGCAGCGAGAAGGGCTTCATCTTCGTCATTGTTATTGAGCACACAGAGGCCGATACCAGTGACGTGAGGCTCGCCATCCTCCCAGTAGACTAGAGACGTCAGCAGGTTGCCTCTCTAAACTCGCACGGCGTCTGTGATACCCGTGCGGAGTTCCTGCACCCAAGACTCTTTAATCCAACGTTCAGCACGGCAGATGTAGTAGCCACAAATGACGCATCGGAAGTTGTTGAAGCTCATGGCGAGCGTGGAATAGAGGGCACTGTGGGTTTCTAGGTTCGGAGGTGCGCCGTGAGTGCTGAAACTGCAGGCGTAACTAGTGCGGCTCTTGCGATCAGAACTTTGTCGAAATTGCGCTCGGCTCTGTGGGGTAGGGAATCGCTGGCCATGAGGCTTTTGCTATTTAGCCATTGAATTGGACAATACGCTTCGTTTCGGGCCAAGCGACGTGCTCAGACAGGTCGTAGCACATGGCACAAGAAAGAGAGCTGGACTTCACTTCCCCCAGACTTCTGCCGCGGTCCTGTGCCTTGGCAACTGAGAGTGGTTGATCTTAGTTGAGAAGTGTTGTAGGAAAACGAGGTGCAGTCTATCGTTTCTGAACCTCGGGTTTTGGCCTGAGGCCTGAGCCGACTGTTCCCACAACCTGAGGCACCACTCCTCGACACTTCCTTCCTTACACTTACAATTACACTTACCGTCACGACTTCCATCTTCAGCGCAATCGCAGGGCCCCTTTTTGAGCCTTCCCGAATGGATATTGCAGAGCTTCCTCCACTACGAACGCCACACGCTCCGAGACGTGGAGAACAGTGCGAAATACCTCCGCGGACTGCAACACGTTTCGACTTGAAATGCCAGAGATACACAATGTTGCTTCAAGAACAGTGCTCATCATCAATAAATACACGACATCCTGTGTGCACGACCGGGGAATGAGGAAATGGTCGCTCAACCGTACCGATGTGGATCAGACAGCGTAAATACCCATGTCTTCGTAGCAAGCTCCGGTCTCGCGAAACGTCCACTCAGAAACGACGATGAATAATCAACCGTCCTTCGAAACCCGTACGCGTTTGCCGGTCGGTTATTCTGCGAAAATGAGGGTGAGGTGGTGACAAGAAAGCTAGGCATCTGTAACCTCGACGCCACGCCGGCTGAACAAGAAACCGGCAGTTCGAATCGCGAAGCCCTACCTCTCCAACACAACGACCACAGCCAAAGAGAAACAGAAGGGAGAGCTCTCCACATTAGCCGGGGAAACAGTGCTAAGCGAACGCGAAGTGGTGCCTTTCTCCGCAACGCCAAGCCGCCACTTCCTACGCTAAACTCCACGCGAAGTTCTCTGCACGACTCAAACACGTGGGAAGCGACGACTTTGTCCCTTTGTATCCATCGTACAGCATATCGAGTACACTTGGCAGTGTCTTGGGCTGTGCAGGATGTTGATTGCCGTGAGTTTGGTTTGCCTCGGGCATCCGTCATCGCCACGCGAAACCTGCTGCCGCAGGGAGGTAAGCAGTTGTTCCCGCTGCTTCGGTAGAACTGGGGCATCTCGTAGGAATAGAATGCGCCGGGGTGTTTTTGGCGGCGTGGAGAATGGAGTGGTCACTCGCGTGCTCGAAATGGAACGGGTTTTGATAAGTTGAGAGCGCACTGTCGATCTTTGCGTCGAGAGCCTCGCTTTCTTTTCTCTTTTGCTCTGCTGTCTGGTGCAGTTTCTCTGTCGACTGCTGTTCTTGTAGGACTTTCGAAATGGCGGATCACAAGGAGGCTTCGGACTTGGTTGAGGATGTCCCGTTGAAGGTCGATCCGTACTCGCAGGACAACATCACATGGACGGAAGAGGAGGAGACGAGAGTGAGACGGAAGCTGGATCTTCAGATTGTGCCAATGGTGAGGAACTTGCCATACGGGATACATGACTACGTGAGCTGATAAGGTTCACAGGTGACAGTCCTATACCTTCTCTGCTTCCTCGATCGTGCGAACATTGGAAATGCTCGGTATGCGCTATGCCCCCGAAAGATGATACGTGCTTCCTCTGTGCCCATACTAATACTTGGATTGCAGAATCCAAGGCATGGAACGCGATTTAAACCTCTACGGAGTCCGCTTCAACTGGGCGCTCAGTGTCTTCTACATCGTATACTGTCTGGTCGAGGTGCCATCGAACATCATCCTCAAGAGAGTCGGACCCAGGTTCTACATCCCGCTTCTCGTGGTCGGCTTCGGGCTGGTCTCCATGTGCACAGCATGGGTAAACACCTTCAACCAATTATGCGTTGCCCGCGCATTCTTGGGTGTCTTCGAAGGAGGCACAATGCCTGGAATCGCCTTCTTCTTGTCCGCTTTCTACAAGCGCAAGGAGCTATACTTCCGCGTGGGAATCTACGTCAGTGCGGCTTCCATGGCTGGAGCCTTTGGAGGTCTTCTCGCTGCTGGACTTGCTAAGATCCCTCGATGGGGAGTGGAATCGGCACCGATCCACACATGGCGGAATATCTTCTTCTTTGAGGGTCTGCTCACCATGTTCATCGGAGGTCTTGCTCCTCTCATCTTGCCACAAAGTCCAGAGACTTCCACCTGGTTGACTGAACGCGAGAAATTCATTGCCTCCGAGAGACTGCGAATCGAACACCGGGCGAATGCGAACCAGGTCGTGAAGCCGCATCATATCAAGCGAGCTATGCTCAATATCAACAACTATATCTGTGCAGCTGGATTCTTCTGTATCAACATCACAGTCCAAGGTCTTTCGGTCTTCATGCCGACCATTCTGCGCGATCTGGGCTGGACAGCGACGAGGGCACAGCTTTACAGTGTCCCAGTGTATGTTTCAGCATCTGCAATCGCGATTTTCATCGCTTTCATCAGTGACAAGACGAGGCAGAGGGGTCTGTATTTGGCTGCATTCACCACGCTGGGCATTACGGGCTTCGCAATGCTTCGTGCGGACATGTCAGCCAATGCTCGCTATGGTGCCGTCTATCTCTGTGCGTTGGGCGCTTTCCCCGGAGGGCCTGGATTTCTATCGTGGGGCTTGAATAATGCATCGGGTAAGTCTGGTCCATTCAGGCCAGGGTGGCTCAGCGACAAGTCGAGTACTAACGATTTTCGTAGGCCCTGCTATACGAGCAGTCTCAGGCGGATGGATCGTGACTTTGGGCACGTTGGGCGGTATTGTCGCAACATGGACATATTTGGCAACAGATGGGCCCAAGTTCCCCACTGGACATACAATCAACTTGTCCGCACAAGTGGTCGTCCTCTTCCTGGCGATCGGTGGTATGCTCTACTGTCTGTACGAGAACCGAGTACGAGAGCGTGGTGGCCGGGACAGTCGACTGAATGGGTTGAATGAGGAGGAGATTGCAGACCTGGGATATCGGCATCCGGACTTCAGATATATGGTTTGAGGGAGTGATCAGCTTATGCATGAATTCAACATGGACATGATTGATGACGAAGAGGCAGAAACATGCGCTTTGTGCAGTGACCAGAAGTATCATGGTGAGACATTCGACCTTGCCCTAGGGTTTGCCCTAGGGGTGCGTTGTCACACCTACTGATCAGGCTGATGAGAGTACCATCTGCCGAAATTGAGGCACTGAGATGCATTTTTCGCAGAGTATCACCGTAGCCGCCTTGTCCGTACTGTATCGCCGCGGACATGGCCATCTGTGGGTAATGCCGGTTACCGCCGTAAGTTCCTAGCGAAGATGTCATGCATCTCTTCGACTTTCCTCCACGACCGCTGCAACCGAATGGATGAAGTGGAGCAGATGACTTGTTCCCCAATCGTTCTAACTCTCTGGGGACATGACGGCCGACGTACGGAAACAATTCGACCTCAGGATATTGATTGACCTCAGGACATTGATCGACAAAAGGAGGTCAAAGATGAATCAGGTGACGATGAGGACACGCCGGGCACTGAGCGCACCCGCAGTCGAACATGGGTCCTTCTAGCCATCATGCTACTGCTTGTCAGTTGCCACGCTCGTTGCGGTTTCAATCTTCCTCTGGCCAAGTCTTAAGACTGCCGCGACCATGACTGGCTCCTACCACCATCGCTGCAAAAACGGCAAGATTCCGACGATCCGTCGTGAATGGCGGACTTTGACAAAGCAAAACAGAATGATTATATCTCTGCTGTACAATGCCCACGAAACTTGGCCTCAAAATTCTTCCCAGGCAGGACAGATATCAGTCGATACATGGACTTTGTGTATGCGCATTTTGGGAACACCTTTGGAACGCACCACGCCGCAGGCTTTTTGCCGTGGCATCGATGGTCATTGGCGATTTTTGAGCGGTGTTTGAGAGAAGAATGCTCGTATGAGGGATCGATGCCGTATTGGGATTGGACGCAGGATTGGAACGATCCTGGGAAGTCCCCGGTGTTTGATGAAGTATATGGGTTTGGAGGTAATGGAGACCCAAGCTGGAATTCTACGTGGCTGAATGGAAGCTGTGTGGATACGGGACCTTTTGCGAAGATGATGATTCCGGTGTTTCCGAAAGCGGGGACTGGAGAGGAGCATTGTTTGAGTAGGATGTTTCTGTGGAGGGGGGTTGCTGATGGGGGGAAGCTGAAAAACGACTTTGTGCAAGGCGTGTTGCAGGAGGAAACGTTCTGAAATTTCACGAGGGCGTTTGAACGGGGGCCTCATGATACTATACACTGGTATGTTGGTGGAGTTCTCCCCACGCTGTACTCCCCGGCAGGTAAGTCGAGCATGCGGATTACAGTCGAAGTGATATGAGCTGATTCTTGCCGCGAGATCCCATCTTCTATCTTCACCATGGTCAGATTGATCGATTGTGGGCGATATGGCAGAAAACTGCTCCCGAACATACAACAGATTACGCTGGATATTATACATTGAACACGGACGCACCCTTGACGAAAGGCGATCTCATCCCTTTGAATGGCCTAGCGAGAAATGTGACGGTTGCTGAGATTTTGGATATCGAGGGCGATGTGCTATGCTACCAATATGATAGTTATAACGTATGATGATGGTATGCTTCAATACTGTGCCACAATAAGGCTGGCTTTCCGTCCACATCGGCTGCATTGAACGATGAATTCCTATCATCTTGATGTTTGAATGAGAAGTTAAGACAACTCTGGATGTCTCTATGAATGCTATGCACAAAGATAATCAACCACTTGTCTCTTCCAACGATGTCACAATAGCTATCTCCAGCGCCAACGTGGCTCTCTACATTCAGAACAATTAGATAGCTGTCCAAGTTGCGGGAGAGCCATTGTATTGCATGGCAGTATTTATTCCCTCCGCAACAAGACATCGTCAGAGCTCAAGGTAGTGCTGTGAAGCGTAAGTAAGTATCTGGGGCATGCACGGCTTGGAATAAAGTGATTTGTCCGCGACATACCGGTATCCAAAAAGGCAGACGCTTTTTGACGTACCAATCTAATGCTGAGGAGGGCCAGTGTAGCATGGAACGCAGCCATTGGCGAAAATTGAATTTCCGTTCCTATCAACTTGGCAACATGGCACTTGTCTCTTGTTCAGGTCTTTGGCCACGAGGTTGTCCGCGGTTGGGATGGCGCAGACGAGGCCAATCAGGGTGGTGGTGGCGATGAAGAGGAACTTCATTTTGAATCTGTCGAGCTGCGGCTTTTGTGAAAATTGGACTGGATCGAGGAGGATGATGAGTAGTTGCGTGGGGAAAGAGGGGATGAGCAAACGAGAGAGTGTCTCTTATACATACACTTTCCGTTGAGGGTTTGATATACGGCCTGCTGAAGGAAGCATGGACTGACTGACACTAAGGATGCTCCTTTCTAGGATCCTCAAAAGTTTAGCCGTAAAGTACCATCGCCACTTATCAACGACGATGCCGCGAGACACCGCAAACATGGGTCAGTGACCCTCTCACGACTAGCCCTCACCTTCGTGCTCGCACACGTGGGCTTTCGCTCAGTCCAAGACTCGCTAAGCCCACCAAGACTTGCATGCGCTCTTAGGGTTACTAGTACCCGAGGAGGCAGCAGTGCAAGAAGGTAGACGCGTTGTAGTCTTCGGGCACCTATATGGCTCGTGAATCCTCACAATCCTCACGATCCTCAGGGAGAATGGTCTTTTCGGCGTTCGACAACAGGTTTAGATTGACTTGTTTGATATGATAGCGGCTGTCCAGGGGATGCTGGGCCTGGCTACAGTGCCTCAGACCAACTCCACCAGACTTCGTGAATGAATCAGGAGAGCAGCTTGTCAACGTTACTGCACCAAAGCCCCGGAGAGCATGGTCAAGGTAGCGGTATGCGGGTAGAACAGCAATGGGCGGGAAATAGTATTATCCTTGCAGCCCTCATGGTTATTCTTCGCTTGATAGAAAAGCAGATCTGCAGAATAGAAGCCCTATCGTAGAAGCCCTATTATCGTAGGGCTTCAGCTTGGTCGCAGCTCAACTGAAACGCCTTGATCAGCGAAAGGCACCGAACCGTTGCATCTTTGACGTATAAGTCCAGGCAGGTCCCCAGAGATTTCTGGCAGCGCAGCGTTACGTCCTACCGAGCGACTTTGGCAACAAGTCAGTTCTAGGCAAAAGACTCGAAGTCAATCTGTCTTTGAAATCTCTTGGACGAGCGCGATGGAAACGTGCGACAGTTGTAAGTCTCCAAGAGGTCAGTTCCATCAGCGAGTACGTACTACGGACGTGCCATTCTCCAGCAGGCCTCACATAGCGCGTCTCGTAGCTCGTTCCGAATGCCTCGAGATGTTCCCGGACATCCGACCGGGCACTCTGCTTTTCGGCTCCGAGCCTGACAGAAAGCGACGCCACTCCAGGTCCGTCTATTCTCCACATTCTTCATGGCTCCCTCCAAGAACGCTATCTGGATGCTTGGCCACCAAGGCAAAGACAGACGGACAATCGTGAGGCCCGGGGCAAAGCTACAACAGCATCAGGTATTCTCAAACGTGCATCACACTGACGTGGCCAGCCGGATGGCAACGTCCCCACAGAGCACGTTGGGACTTTACCTTGCCAGCATGTCATCAGACACATGCAGCAATACCGAGGCAGCCGGCCCAGCAGCATTCAAGCGATGAAGCCACAGCAAGTTCCCATTCGAGTACATCGATGTAGGACCCGATGAAGGATGCCGTCTGCTCTGTCACTCTGGCAACGCCAAGTCTACATGGGAGGGTGTGGGGCATGGCCATCGTCCAGGCATTCTTCTGATCCGACCGGGAGATATTCGGAGATCGGTCCGTCGGTGAGGAGGAGCGCCTGGTGCACAAGTGCAGCTTGAATGTCCATGGATGTCGTGTTGTTGTTTCTCATGTCGCACGCTGCTGACGCTGTCTCGCTTCTCCGCGATTCTTCTCCGCTTCGATGGGACGTGTTCCGGGGAGACTGGCGGCGATGAGTGATCACGAAGGATACCCAGAGCCATGCCAGCCTCGTTTTGGAGAGCGCCGAGGGAGAAGATGTGACTTGTTCGTGGTGTGAGGAAACGAAAGTGGAAATGGACTTGGGAATCCGGCGGGAGCGGCCGTGCACGCGACAGCATCTCCGGGGTTGTGCTAATTCCAACGCACCCAAGGTCCAGGATCCCATCTCCTTGGTCTCGGCGACCATTGCGCAGCACAACTGCACCATCGACATGTTTCGCGTCTCGCTGAGGCGCGTTGTGAAGAGCTTATCCGATTTTCGAACGAGTCGTTTATCGCAGATCATGCTGCGAGTCGCCCTCGGTGTCCACATTGCAGTGCTTCGGTCGGCTCTTCACCACGTTCCACGAATGCACCGCAGATGATTACTTTTCCGATTCGGCCTCTGCTCTCAATCACATGTGCAAGATGGTTTTGGTGTTCTCGTGAGCCGCAAGTCCTCAATCGAAGTGGAAGGTTGAGCCCAAACGAGCCGCCGACATGCTGCCATGATGCTTGAGCAGGCGACGTCAACTTCATCGTTCGGTAGCTCATGCTGGCAGCGAGAGCTCAATCCCTGGCATCGTCCAGGTGCATCCTCGTCAGACTTTTGCTACTGGTCAGAAAATCCTCCTCTCCAGCTCATATCCCTAGCACATTTAGTGCGAGCCACAGAGCTCTTGACCAAAAAATGCGTAGCGCTGAACCCGCCACTGTGGTACGCGCAACTGTCAATGCGTCCGAGATGCATGCACATAAGATGTCCTCATCCATCCCTCTGGGAAGGAAGTCGCTGTACCTCGATCAACAAGGGCGAAAATTCCACATCATCTGATCTTTGTTCGCAGGCCGGCAATGATCAAACTTCGTAGTAATCTTTTAATCTCTGCATCACGCTCTTTTTAGGACATCGACCCATCATTTCAATACACGGCCATGGCGTCCGATGCCATACACGCGCCCAAGGGAGCCAAGAGCCTCTCGCCACTGCCTCCCATCATCCATCGAGGCCTGTCCGCCATCATCGCATTTGGTCTGCTGTCACTACTGTCGACCGCGGTTCTGTTTATCCATCTCGTCTACCGCCTATTCCGCCGGGACAAATCGACATTTCTCCGCTTTCACCAGTATCTGATCCTGCTAATCAACCTCCTCTTCGCCGACCTTCAGCAAGCTCTTGGATTCGTCCTCAGTCTACAGTGGCTTGCAGACAACGGCATCTTCGCCCTCACGCCATCATGCTGGACTCAGGCGTGGTTCCTCAACACCGGCGACGTCAGCAGTTGCGTTTTCACACTCGCAATGGCATGCCACTTGTTTGGTGACATTATCTTCGATTACCGTCTGAGCCGCATACCTTTTCTCATCTCCATCGCCGGAATCTGGGCATTTTCTTTCTTCCTCGCGACTATTGGTATGTGTCGACCAACCAGTGCCGCCCTCGAACACAGCTGATGACTGTCTCAGGCATAATAATGCATCCCCATGATTTTTATATGCGCGCCGGGATGTGGTGAGTGCTTGCGCCATCTCTTTGACCACTCATCGATGACTGATCATCTCGCGTGCAGGTGCTGGATCAACGAAGAATATATGCATGAGCGTCTCTGGTTACACTATGTCTGGATCCTGTTCAGTGAGTCATGTTCTGGCGTGCATTCCTCTCACATCTCTGACCTCTTCCGCAGCCGAGTTCGCGGTCGTCGGACTGTACACGACAATGTTCATCGTCCTACAGCGCAGGATCAAGGACTTCTTCTACGTCTCATCGCAACATCAAATGCGAGCGGAGTGTGCTGCGCGCTCGGTCATCATCTACCCAGTCGTCTATGTCATTTGTACATTACCAGCTGTCGTGGTGCGGCTGCGTATTATGACCGGACACAGCGTTGGCTACGCTGAGCTTACATTCGTGGGAGTCATGATGACAAGCAACGGCTGGCTCGACGTACTCGTCTATGCACTGACCCGACAAAGCCTTGTCTTTGGCATGCAGGCACCGGAAGGCGAAGATGAAAACGTCCATGGACTCGACACGTTCACATCATGGGATCCCTACCAACACGATGAATTCCGAGACCAATTGACAGATCTTTCGCCTCCGATCAGCTATGGCAGTAAGGGCCGCGAAAGGGAACAGAACGCATCCTGTCGAAAAGATAGCCTGACAGGCTTACTTCCCGGGGACCCATTTGCGAAACAACCTCCCGTCGTCCAGTATTACGATCAAGGACTGACGACACCGCAATCAGTGGTACGTATCACCAGAAGCGAGGGTGATCTGAGGAAACCTGGTATGCGTTTCCCACGAAGGCGCGACCCGAGCAGGAATGTCCGGACAGCCAGTCCGGAGGAGGAGAAGCAAGCGACACTCCTAAAACCTGGCGAGCGAAGTAAGAGTGGGAGATCTTCAGAGCAACGACATGATTCTATACAAGCAGAAGATGGGATTGATCCGCATGGCATTGGGATTGCGATTGATAGCATTGGGATCGCGAGGAGCGAATCTCCACGCACGGCTGAGAGCCAACAGGCCGTGAAGGACCCAGCGGAAAGGACATGAATTGTACAGATGATTCGGATACTGTAGATAGACTTGTGATACCCCAGGGGAAGATTTCGCTTTGTTCTTATTGTCAGATGCTGACCTCGAGTGATCTGATGAATTTCTTGACTCGGCGTCCTCGCTGCACGTGGTGGCCACGCTACACAGAAGAAGTCATGCCATGGACTTTCGCGCAAGGTGAAACATTGGGTGGTGGATGAGGTGAGATGTACAAGGGATCTTCTCCTCCCCTACTGCTACTCATGAACCCCATGCAGGCACCGTGGCCTTCGCGATCTGTCCATTCAACGCTTGGCGGATGTCGGATCGGAATGCTGTCTGTGAGGAAGTGCACTGGTGATGGTGTCCGGGGAGGATTCGCCGGTTTGGAACGGTATAGACGACACGTGCTACATCAGTATCCAAGGGGATCAAAGAAGAAACGTACGAAAGGGTGATGCAATATCCAAGCAGTGACAGCTTCCTTCCTTCTCGGGCGTTTTTTGTGCCTCGAGTTTCCAGAACTGGTTTCGATGGCGAAGCGAAGCGAGTGCGTGAGTAGTACCTTCAAGTTTTGGGGAGCATCTCCTCTCCCAACCTTTCAACGTTGTGCTACATGGCCTGTTGTCACGACGTCTCCAACGGACTCTTCATTCTCGCTATTGGGAAGCAATAGTTTAGGCGCCCCATGAGTCGCAAGCATGTCCTCTGCCAAGTCCCTCCCCAAACCTTCTTTCCGCACCCGTTCCGCACCCGAGGGGCAACGGAAACGCGACGCGTCGGCGAAGCGCGTCTCATCTCTTTCCACGGACTCAAACAGAATTGCAATGCTCCACCAGCGATACCCTCCTAACTCGACTTGATGTGTGATCTGGCCATCAACGTTGCCTAGATCTGAGGCGCGGCGCCACTCTGCATCCAGAGTGAAGAGACAGCATCGCAGCACGAGCTTCACGGGACAGCACCCGAAAACCGTACTCCGTCACGGCCGGAGACGCATTTCGCAAAAGCTATGGATGGAGAAGGATTTCGATGCGTCATTTGCGGCCTCTTCGTTAATGCGGCTGAAGACGAGAATGCTGTGACCTGGCTGAATGAATTCCGGACGAGTATCACAAAGCCCAAGCGACTTTAGGCGCTATCTTGCTAATGTTATCAGTCTACTATTGTATGGAAAAGCCTGGACTCACTGGCGTCGGCGTCCATTTGCATGCCAGTGTTGGCCAGTACACCGCTCCGGTCGACCCATACGAAACGTGGCGCAACCCCGAGATTGGAGACATGATTGTGACCATCCCGGTTATGAGCCAAGAGCCAGAACAGCGTACCCACGGCTACCTTCTTCACAATTCCTGCTTCGAGTTGCTTGATAGATATGTTAACCCGAAGCTGGACCTTGACCGCTTGCTTCAGCTCTGCCGCTCGGTGCCATATTCTGCGGAGTGCCGTGGACTAACGTGGGACCACTGCTACAGGGGACTCATCCAGAGAGATGATCAAACTGGCTTTCCCTGGGAGGAGACCTACCGACCTGCCAATTTGAGGGCAGTGCGACAATTTCCGGCCCAGCAGTATGTCCTCGCTGATCCTTGGAATATCGATCTCGTGCCGCTTTCTAAAGCTGTGGTGCATGACCCTCCAAAAGGCCCGACAGAAGATGCCCTGATATCGGACTGCTTCGCTCAACTCCCGCTCGAGCTGCGAGAAATGATCGCCGTACTATTGACTACGCAAGAAATGCTCAACCTACGGGGTGCTGCGCGTAGTTTTCTGCCAATGTTTGAGAGCAAACGGTTCTGGGTATCACGATTCTGGTCGGGGAACGATCGCGGCTTCTTCTTCGAAGTTCTCGGGTTTAAGAACACGTTCTGCCTCAGAGCCTTGTGGAAGGCGACTGCAAGCGAAAGGAAAGATTCCTTATTCAACAGAGAGCGTATCTGGTCCATTCTAAGGACGATTGTGCCGTTGATAGATGCACGCATCACTCGTCACCATCCTGACCCTCCAAAGAGTTGTATCTCAATGGGAATCGAAGGCCATCAATGTCTAGGGCTACTGCCCACAATCCCCACCGCAAGTTCCAGAGGCTGCCTGGCAATCGAATATCGAAAGATGGCTTGGCCTAGAGAAATCGTCCGCTTGACCGTCTCGCTAGCTGACGCAGGCCAGGCCAAGTATATATCTGGCTTTCGATTCACTACGAAAACTGGATCGGAAATCTGTACGGGATACATGTTCCCAGAACAACTGTCATGTACCCTTGACTCGGAAATTACAGGCTTTTTGGCAGCTATAGGCTCCAGGGGACTACATGCAATTCGTGTTCTAGTCAAGTCCGGCTGGAAGTCTCCTTGGCTCGGGGATCCGACGGACGTCCCAATTACGTGCCGGCTTGCCAGCATCGATCCTCTCCTACAATTACGCATCGGCTTTGACGTGAGATGATCCATTTTTTTTTCGTACGCAAAGCCCTTTCGCTGACAAGAGTGCCTAGGCATTCAAAGTTACTAGATTCCAAGTTGGGAACTCTCGAGAATCTAACCTACTACTTGACAAAAGAGGCAGCGTAGACCTCCGGAGAAGTGCAACGTGGTACCCTGATTCACCCCCACCCAACTTGTATCTCCTCCCGCGGTATCGACGTTGGCCATGGGGATACCGACCCATCTATTGGATCCATTTCGGCGGACATGAAGGCGAGCATCTGAAGTACCTGACCACCGTCTGCGTGCACAGACGGCGTAGTATCGACCGCATCATGTTTGAATACGCCGATGGTGCTCCGACTCATCCTTGGCAAACACTGGGCCGAAGTGGAAATACTTTAATGGATAGATGGGTCCGACGTTCAATCGATGGCAAAGCGGGCGAGCGCATTGAATCCATCTCCGTCAATTTTGGGCCAGCTTACGACAATGATCAGGACCAAGAGGAAGACCCAAAGGTCTTGTGGGCTCTGAAAGTATGTTTTGACTTGCGCACAACACGTCGCCACCTGAGCATCAAGCGTATGCTAACCCGTTTCCCCCGGCAGATCAAGACTTCATGGGGTACCGAATTCGAATTCGTGCCCGACGATGAAGAGGAGGAGGATGGATCAGGAGAGGAAGATGAACCGAGAGGGAGACAGAAATACATATTTACAAAGCTGCCAATGGTGGATCACACTGTCATCACGGGTCTTTTTGCAACTCAGGTATCCACACAATGCTCAGCGCTGCTGGCCATGAGCTCGCTGACGATTCATTCTAGCACCCGAATCTTGGTTTCACAAACTTGGGCCTCATGACCGAAGCATGTCCCGATTCTATCAAGTCGGAGCGAGACACCTAGCCAAGAGGATGTAACTGAGACCCCAAGACAACTTGCAAGAAGAAGGGCAATTGTGGAGACGAGTTCCTTCATTCTGGATCTTCTACGACCAGGGATCTACAACAAGCAGAGTCGACGATCATCACTCAATTCCTCCTTGTCTTCTCGCCCTTCCCCTTCCCCTTATTCCCCTGCTGCCCATTTCCCTTCGCCTTCTTCTTGCCCGTCTTCCCGCCAGCGCCCCCATCCGCCCCACCGGCGTCCCCACCCTCCTTCTTATTCTCCTCCACCTCCAACAACTTCAAAAACGCTGGAGTGAAATTCTCCATCTGCCAAACATCCCCCACCTTGATCCGCATATAATCAAACGCAACCGCAACCTTCATATCCGATTGTAGTTTGAATTTCACCGCTTTAGGTTTCTCATCCTCAAGCGAGCCATTGTACCCATAGACTCTCTTGATAGATGGGAGGTTGTATTGCTTCCCAGTATCACCTTCGGCAGTGGTCTGATCGGGGAATGTAGCAGCGGCGTCTTCAAGAGGTCCAGAAGCCATTTCGTCTTCGGGATCGTTGACTGTTTCGTCTGCGAGAGTGTCCGCTGCGGTGTTTGTGTCCATTACGTCGCCGTCAGCTGTACTCGCTTCGACTCGTTCCAGGATGGGGAATTTCTGGTATCGTTGACTGAAATGCGTCAGGATACAAGCTCTCGCATTCATTTTCTGCGCGATGTCAAGCGCTTCAGATGTCGTACTGTGGTTCTTCGCTTCCGCGTCGCCTTGTAGTTCGTCGTCAAACGTAGCCTCATGTATGCAGACTGTGCTACCCTTTCCGATTTGTGCGAAACCTTCGCTGGGTCGACAGTCGCCTGAATAAGAGACCTTGAACCCTGATGGAAGTGTGACACTCACAGCTCTCGCGCCATGACAGTGCTTCACCGCAACAGCCTCAAGCTCGCTCACCTGCAACGCTTCAGCAGGAACGGTATGGGCTTCGAGTTTATCTTGATAATCTGCTGTGCTCAGATTGCTTAGCTGAACAGGCGGAAGGAACCAGGACAATCTGCTCTGCCAACGCTTTTGCGGATCCCCAGTCTTGAGGGACAGAGGCGCTATGCGAGAGTAGCCGTAGTCTTCCAACTGACTGTATTCATATAGCCAGTGCTGCATAGCGGCCTCCGAGATGACAGCCAGACGGTCGCGAGGAGCAAGAATGTCTTCCCAGCTATCGGTCTGGGATACGCGCTCTCCAGGTTTGCTGTTGTGCATTTCTTGATACCATGCTTTGATGACGCTGGTCGTTCCAAGTTGATGATCCGCATGCATGTGGCTGATGACCAGCAGTCGCAGGTTCTGTAGGACGTCCTTCAGTTCAGCTGGATCGAACACACGCTTCAGCTGACCCAAAGTGTTCTCGCCCGCGTCAAACATAATATTACCCCAGCCGGGCACCAGGACAAGTGTGGATGACACGTTGCGGTACTTCGATGGAAGCGCAGATCCAGTTCCGAGTGTAATCACTTCTGCCTTGTCTGCTCCGGGTGGTAAAGTCTTCAGCCACTCCAGAACATCAGCACCAGGGTTCTTCGCAGCCTCCTGGGCTTTTCTCGCTTCTTGCATGACCTCCTCTGGGACTTCTGCAGCAGCTTCTTCAACGTTCAGAGGAGTTAATGCTTCCTCAGGCTTGAACTCGACGGAGGGCAAGAGCTGTACTCTCTGTCCACGCACAGCGATATGCGCCTTCTCCGGTAGTGGTCGGCTCCTCCTCGTTTCGGCGAAGTCTGCACTTCCACCATACTGCTGCGGAGCATCGCCCTCCACATCGTGAACAGGCACTCTGTACCGATTCGGATCGACTCTTTTCAGCCGAGCAGTAGATCCCGCTACGCCCTCCATGGCGACATGATTCGGGCAGTAGTCTGAGGAAGAGACAATATGCTCAAGGTGTGAAAACTCCTTCATGAAAGCGTGTAACCTCTCGTCGCTAGCCACTCCTTTTCCACACATCCAGACTACGGCTCCCACACCCTCCATGACTTTCTGCTCTCGCCACTCCGGCCGTGCGATAAGATTGTCAATGTATTCCGGGCCAGGTAGATCAATGACGGCGACACCGCCGCCCACTCGTGGTGGATCCAGAACTTCTTCCGGCTTCACCCACTCCCCTTTATCATTCTGAACCTCTTCTCCCTGCGCGAGCTTACTGAAGTTATGCCCAGGCTGCACGCCTCTCG
Source organism: Cercospora berteroae (assembly GCA_002933655.1). Lineage (NCBI taxonomy): Eukaryota > Fungi > Ascomycota > Dothideomycetes > Mycosphaerellales > Mycosphaerellaceae > Cercospora > Cercospora berteroae. Next base: position 128,901 of record PNEN01000465.1, on the reverse strand, counting down.
CTATCGCACGCTCGGGATGAAATCTGCCACGCTGCATGTGATTTCGGAAAATGTAGCTAATTGCCTGCTTTCCAGGCTTCACATCAGGCAAATTGTTGACGAGGGCTCCTGGCCAAGGTTTGCGGACGAGTACCTTCAGTTCGGGATTCGGAGGTGGATTCTCTCGATCGCCAGGGAGTGGTCCAGTATACTTCTTGATTTTGTTCGTCTCGGGATCGCGAACAAAGATTGTCGCGGGGAGCTTGACTTGGGCAAGAGGAGTCTCATAGAGTGTGTCGAGTCGCCATGATGAATTGAACATATCTCCAACGACCGCCTTAACAGTAAGATAGTCGCGATCCTCTTGCGTTAGATCTCCAGTAATTTGTACGAAGTTACCTTCGTCCCCAGCACGCATCTGATCAAAGCTTCGCTTAGAAGGGCTGATGGACGAAGACCGGCTTTTGCTCGCATCCGAGCTGGGTGATATCGACATGGGCCACACCTTGACGTTGTCATCTGCCCAAAACGGCTGGTAATCCTGCTGTTTCGCATCCTGCTGCGGAAGACCATTGTCACGAATCTCATGAATGTTGATCGGCATGCCCTTCCGGAACACGAACCGCCTCGCAGTAGCAAGCGTATGATTGAGATTGGGTGGGCCAAAAATCGTTAATGAACTTCCCATATCCTTCTTCGCCTGCGCTTCAGCTTCAAGCTCCGCGAACTTATCTTCGCCTTCCGTAGCCTTTATCTGTTCAGCCTTCGATCGAAGTTTCCTCAGCGTCTCCTCCAGCGAATATTGAGAACTTGACGACAACGAATCGGCCAAGGTCAAAATCATACCAATCATGCCTCCAGTATTCGTCCATTCCGTCCTTCCAGTAAGAAAGCATTCCGAGACCTTGATCAACTTCGCGCCCATCTGTACACATGCTCTCTGTGTCCCTTCCGCAAGGCTCCCAATCAGGTAGCGCTTACTGTCGAAATGCAAAAGCAGCGTGGTACCAGGCGTATCAGCCGTAGGCGTAGTAAGAATCTGTACGTGTGATTTCCCCATTCTGTTGGCCGGGACCCAATCCGATCTGGCAAGAATTGAGTGTCCAATTCGTGTTGGTGCTTTCAAATTTTCCTTATGATGAGAGCGAAAGACTATGACAGCTTCTGGGACGACTCTGCCAAGTTTGATTCCTTCCCTTGTACTTTCTGACTCCTGTGTGTCATGATCTGGGGCTTTTGTTCTCGCGCCTAGTGAATGCCTCTTTCGCAAGCGACCGGTGGGCGTGTCGTCGGGGTCGAAGCTTCGGTATTTGGGCTCGAATTCTGTTACAAGAGTCTCATCGCGTGTAGTCTGTGCTGGTGCAGGTGCAAGTGTCTTTCGCTCCGGAGGCGATTTGTGCCCAGTCAAGAGCTCGTTCAGCGCCGAAACGACCTGTGGTCGTGTCTGAGCAACTTTTGGATCGAGTGGAGTCTTGTGAAGCGAGTTGTGACCAGTCAAAAGCTCGTTCAGCGCCGAGACAACCGTTGGACGTGCCTGAGCAACTTCTGAATCGAGCGGAGTTCGGTGGGGTTGAGAAGTTTTATGCGGTCGGAGAGGATTGTATCGAGCGTAGTATCGCGGGGAGTGCGGCGAAGCAGATGCAAATCGTGAAGTCGTAAAACTCGTAACGCGCCGGAGCGGGTGCGATGTGGAAGCCAATGTGACGACCTTAGGTGAAGTGTGATACAAAAATCATTTGCAAAGGGAGCGCTTGGTTCAGCAGGCCTCGGAGGAGACAATTGCTGGGGTCTGTGATGATGTCGTGAACTTTTTGGCGTGCAGCTCGAGGTTGCTTCACTTCGCGCCGGAGCCAAGCCCGCTCCCAGCTATTTTTACCTAGGATGCTCACGTCGCTCACTTTCATGTTGACATTGGTATATGCCACCATGTCAAATAGCTACAATACTGCCTCCACCTCGTGAGAAAACAGAACAAATTCGAAGCAACTGACAATGAGCTGATGGAAAAACCCTTCTTGTGCACCAGGCAATCCGAGACGAGTGTCACAATCCATCTCAATTTCTTCGGATCCACTTCCACCGTACGTACGAGTACATGATATGGCGACGCCTATCCTAGCCTATCTCATCTTACAGCAACAACACCGACATCACCAGCAACCACAAGGATCTATATATCTATAACAACACATCACGAAGGTTTCCAGTCCAAATCTACCCCGCATGCTCAACAATCTCACTGACCAGCTTCCCATCTTTGACATAGCTGCGAATCTGCTCGGGAAGAGGCGCCTCGGTGCTGTCGTCCTCGTCTCCCTTGGGCGGCAGAATCACATTGACTGAACTGCACTTACTGGTATAGACCTCTGTTGCCAAGCTCTCCGCTCCAAGGTAGATGCTCGCGCCGTCGACCTGATCAAGTTGGATTGTAGGAACCGTGTTGGTGATCTGGAGAGCAAAGTTGGGACACTTGATCACGTCGACGGACGAGACGAGCGTGTCTGCCAGGATTTGCAATCGTGGACAATTGTCGATAGACACGGCATTTGCCTTGCCCTTCAAGATGATGGTGGTGTTTTTGCACTTGCTGATCAGAATGGACTGCGTCATGCTAACTTCGAGCTCGATCGGCGCAGATGGAGAGTCGAAGTTCTCGACCAACCACTTGTTCCCGTCCAGCTCTTTCTTGCCTTGCTTCGGTGCAGCCTTGGCGGAGGAAGTGCTGTTCTGTCGCAAGGAGCCCGGCTTGGGCTTGATCTCGGGACCGGGGCTCTTAGCCCGAGCGACCTCGCCAGGCACAGCAGAGCTTGCGCGTAATGATGGGTTCTTGTGTGTCATCTGGCTTCTGTCCACCTTCTTCAGACCTGCTGTCACCGACTCGCCTTTGTTCAGTGCCTCAAACACCGCCCCCATATCTCCCCCACTCTTTGCGGGCGCGGGCGCACCTCCTGGCGGCGGAGGCGGAGGAGGCACATTGTCGAAGTTGGGCAGCGGCGGTGGAGGCGGGGGAGGAGCTGGACCACCTCCCGGAGCAGGAGGAGCGGAGGTCCCGTTCGTTGTTGGTCGCTCATCGACCTCGCGCATCGCCTGTGCTGGATCGATACCTGCAGCATTCCATGTCACGCCCGTCGGGTAGTGCTTTTTGATGTAATCCTTGAGCGCGTTGAGAAGCGCATAGTATGAGCGCACAAACGTCACATGCGCCTGATCGCCCTCCTTATGTGTCTTCAGAATCCTGTTGCCGTACATCTGAGCGCCTCCGATCATCTCAGCGACGACATCTGCCGGCTTGCCATCCATGACGAGCCACTGCAGTGTACTGATGCCCTCCGCGATCATGGCCAGATGCTCCTTCATAGGCGATCCGCGGTTGCTATCCTTGATGTCTCCTGCTGTGCCCAGATCTTGCTGCAGGTCCTTCAGCAAGTCCATAAAGGTCTGCGACTGCGGATCCGGCCGCTTCGCCTTGGTGGTCACCAACAAGAATCTCCTTTGATCAGCAAAGCCTTTTGCGACTGCTGCTGCCTGCTCTTCCACCAAAGGGTCCAGTCCCTTGGCTGCCTCTAGAAATGCATTGACCTCGCTGCTGATCAGATCGTCCATGTCGCTGATGCGGGGCGGGAGAGGCTCTGCTGCCTTGACGGTCTGCTGCGAGGAGGACGGGGTGACGATGGGGAGCTCGGGAGCGCTGGAAGAAGGCTTTGTGCCTGCGGCGGTTGGGCCATCGCGGGCGACATTTTGTTGGGGAAAATCGTTGTCGTAGGGTGTTTGTGCGGACGAAGCAATATCTTCTAGGCGCGACGTTGCGGCCTCCAGCCTGCGGAGAAGCAAGTTCAGCGGATTGTCAGAGGGGACAATGGAGACGGGGCTGGTAGCTGAGCCGTAGCGACTCTTGGCCTTGCCATCCATGGCGGCCGACATGCTTCACTTGGGGGCCGAGGTGAGAGTGATGAATGAGGCATACCGTTTGATCAGCGTGGTCAGGTTGTGCATCCTAAGTGCCGGAGCTGCCATGGTGACTGCTGGCCGCTGGTAGCCAACCAGAGAAACGCTTTGGACAAGGATGTCCTACCCAAGTGCGGGCAGGTGCAGTCCACACGCTTGCCAGGGGCGGAGTGGAGTCGCGGCGGCGGGTTGGAGGCGCGGAGGTCGGCGGTGGTCTGCAGAGGAGGAGCGGTGCGCGCGAGGCAGATGCGAAGTGACTTTGCCAACAATGTTCCAGAAGGAGCGTCGACGCCTCGCCGTCCCCGGTCTCAGCGTGGAACGCGCCTTTGTGGAAAGGCACAGGCCACGTGCCGATCCTCCCTGCTAGTCCCAACGCTCCCGAGCCGGGTTCCGAAGTCCGCTATACTACATCATCTTCTTATCTTCTGCAGCAGCCCAGCAAAAAGTCATAATCAACCAGATACCTCACTCACAGGCCGCTGTGTCCAATTTGACACGTACGCTGGTCAGAGGTTGTGGCAGCAGTGGACAATCCACCCCGAGAAGAATAGGAGAAAAGCCAAATTGACGAGCACACATTGGGACTATATACCTTCAGCCATGGCCAGCACCAACGCATGACGAGCAACTTCACATGCTGTTCTTCTGCGAAGTACCTGTGGAATTTATACAGTACAGTTCGCTGCCCATGTTCGCTGCGATCAATCAGCATCCCGCAACCCCGGTAAACACAATATCAGACCAGCTGTACTGATCGATTTGAAGTCCGCCAAAGCTCAGCACACGGCCGAGATCAACTTGACAGCAGCACATTGGTTGCGACTTCTCTGCCAGCATGGGGACCTCTGAGCAGAATGCATCGACTATGGGCACCGACTTCTGCACCCTCGGCATGTTCATCATCGACGATATTTATCCTCCCCAGGGTACGGACCAAGAGCCGAAACTGAATGTCATCGGCGGAGCGGGTACATACAGCGCAATTGGTGCACGCCTCTTCTCACCGCCGCCCATATCACGCTCGGTGGGATGGATCTTCGATGCTGGTACCGACTTCCCTGATGAATTGACTGACGTTGTCACGTCGTGGGATACTGGCGTCGTCATCAGACCAAGGCCGGCACCAACCACACGCGGCTGGAATGGGTATTCCGGTAACCAACATCGGGCTTTCAAGTATTTGACTGAGAAGAAGCGGCTCACTGCAGATGACCTGACCGATACCCTCGCTGCAGCAAAGTCTTTCCACCTGATTTGCAGCCCTCTCCGGGCTATCGACCAGGTCAATGGAGTTCTTTCCAAATACAAGGAGCGCGGAAGTATGGCGGATGCCAAGTCCACTCCTTCCAACAACATCACATCGGAGGCATCCGTATCACAATCAAAACCAATCTTCATTTGGGAACCAGTGCCCGATCTCTGCACCCCAGAGGAAATGCAAAACACGCTTGAAGCCCTTCATCACATCGATGTGATTAGCCCTAATCATGAAGAACTCGCTGCGATCTTCTCCTACACGCATCCCGACAAGCCATCGAAGAACGTTATCGAAGAACATGCGCAGCGTTTGCTAGACTCAGGCATCGGGCCGCAGAGGCAGGGCGCCGTAGTGGTACGAGTTGGAGCGGAAGGTTGCTTCGCACTCACGCCGTCTGTGAAGAGATGGCTTCCTGCGTACCACACTGATGCGAACAGTGTCATCGATCCAACGGGAGGTGGAAATGGCTTTCTTGGCGGTCTCGCCGTCGGTCTGGTCCGAACGGGTTTCGATGTCGTTGAAGCTGCACGGTGGGGCAGCGTTGCTGCAAGTTTCACAATCGAGCAGGTTGGGATGCCCATTTTGACGGCTGCCACGGACGGCCAAGCGGAGTTGTGGAACGGTGTGAATGTGCTGGACCGGCTGGCCAAGTATCGCAGAAGAACTGCTTGAGACTTGCACCCTCAAGCCGGACGACTTTTGATTGCTATGAATGCTCATCATCGCTACGAACTGCCCGCTACGGCTCCAACTCTTATGCCAGGAAGGAGCACGGAAAGCTGCATATTGTGTACGGACGGCACCCTTGCCTGTGCCAACGTGGAAGTAAGATTGCTGTCTCGGCTACATGAAGAAGATTTTGTAACGCACGGGCGACCGAACGATTTCCCCGACGTCGCACAAGCGGCACTCCTTACCATCAACATGTAGTAAGAGGTCGCTGCTTGTCCGCTTTCACGTTCACCTCGATTCCTGTCTCGGCCCTCAACAGAGATGAACGCCACCGAAATCCCACTGCCATCTATGAGCTGGACTGCACAGAAGTGAAGAACTGATATCCTACCTTTCTTCATTGCTGACCCAATACTAACACGTCGGTCTATCGATTCGCGGTATCTCACACAGATATCGTTAGCTTCTGGGGCAGCAGTCCTCGTCCTTGGCTCTCCTTCGCCGAGCAGGAAATGCTATCAGCCTCCTTCCCCACGCGAAGACAAGAACGAGTTTGTACGGGCAGTATGGACTCCACAATCTCTGTGTGATGAACATGGGGATGCTGAACAGAGATTGATCAGAGAGGCGAGCATGAGGTCGGGGGTGTTGTACAGTCGCGCTTGGATCAACACCACAGTGTCCAATAGCCAGACCCTCCAGCTGTCGTTCGTGAGTGTTACGGTGCTCAGAACGGCCTTCCGAGTCATCTGGCGTCGACACTCAACACACGTTGGTCAACAGCTCACTTTGGCGCTTCCACGTTGGATGTTCTTTTCAAGTCTACAGCAACAAATGAGCTGTGCACGAACATTCGTGCAGTATGATGCACGTGCTGAGCGAAAACTCACATCGAATCCGATCATCGTTGCAAGCAGCTCATGCACCTTACATTGATACTAAACAGAACATCTCTCCACTATACACAATGTTCATCAACGCTATACTACTCGAATTTTGCACTGCAAGCACAGGAAACTGTGTCAGGAACCCTGCATCGCAACATCATTCACACGATGAAGTGATTAATATTCGCATTCACGACCTTCACGACAGTGACTTTCAGCAAGACTGCCGTCGGGTCTGCGAAGCTTATATCTTCCGCTTCCACTTCTCACACTGCGCTGAACTTCAGAAACCCCAAGACGAAACACACGACAGAACGCAAGCTTGCAACGTCACTTGGACACCATTCACAACATCTGCACGACAGACTGCAACTCGAACTCAAATTCGAATTCGAACTCAAAATCTACCACTACAATGGACCTCCCAACTAAGCAGCAGTACCTCTCGGACCTTGCGCCTCTAGCCAAGAGTTCATTCTGCTTGATCTGTGAAGAGGAGCCGATGCAGGAACCGACACAATTGGCGGAATGCCGGCACACTTTCTGCCACAACTGCATTTTGGCCTGGGTGCAGACCGCTAATACTTGCCCTACATGCCGCAAAGAGCTGTATGAGCCAGGGCCGGACGATTCAGTCACCGAGGATTTCACTGATGAGCTTTTCGAAGAGCTTGCGGCGATGGCAGGCATTGCGCTTGACGGGAGTGAAGCTGAAGCTGGCTCGAACAATGCTGAGGATTCCCTCTTTCCTATCATCATCCTCGAAGGCTCTACCCTCTACAATCAGCTCATCAGCGAAGTCCAATGGAACCGCAAAGCCAACGAGCTACAGGAACGCGATGTGACTCGAGCCTTGCCTTACCCGGTACCAGAAATACCGGGCTGTTTCGAGCAGTTGTTGGAACATCAAGCACGTTATACGTTCTCCTGGAAGGGTTCATTTCTCGCATATAGTTTCGATTACATGACCACGACCCAAGACGTAGCTGACAAGTCACCTTTGGATGACGCGGCACACCCCTTAAACATGTTTGCACGACAATTGCGGGCCTTCTTCAATCTTATGGGACATGGACGCCTGACAACAAGTGTTATCTTGAGAGCCTGGCGTGAACACGAAGTTGTGGACGAAGACTTCCAGGTTCGATTCACCGGAGAAGGCTCTGCAGCAATCACAAGCGAAGACGGGCCCGCTTAGAACGAAGCAACACCGATTGAATCCGTCGGTGATGCAGAGCCGCCGATCCTTGAAGATGTTGTAATCCACGGCACAGCCCTCCACAGACTTCTTCACGAATGTGTCGAAACACCCCGCGATCTGACCACCTTCGTACGCACCGAACACTACCCGGAGAACATGCCCATTCTTCTGGACTCGGGGATACCAGCCTTGATCGAGCAGCTTCTGGCCTATGACGCCTTCTATTGCTTCGAAGACTGCTACTACACACCCGGCTACAATTTCGACTGCATCTACACCGACGCCCACGTCGGTGTTTCTGCAGCTGCTTCCCAGCAGGCTCTGGAGCTGTTCGCTCAGAAACTCTGGGTGTTCTTTAACGCTTCGGGAAATGAGGCGTTCACGACGAGAATTTGCGCGCTGGCAAAGCAGACGGGCGAGGATGTCGCAGTTGACTTCACAGGTCATAGGATCTCTGGCTGGCAAGACGATTGTGTCGACCAACGATATCGGACGCATGGGATGAACTGGGCTTTCTCTACATGCCCTAGTTCATTTCCCTTCTCCGACGACACGCTCTGAACAGTTCACCCGCCAATTGACTCCGCCACACCAAGAGCTGATTTTCACCAACCCAAGCTAGGCCTTCGAATCTGGTTTTGAACACGCTGCCTCTTGGACGTTCCTCTTGTAAGAATGCGAGCTCCACCCTGTAATAATCATAGCATCTCCACGAGTAGACGCAGCTCACGAACGAATTCATAACTGATCTCAATTCTTCTACTATGTAAGACACGTCCCAATCAAGTAGGATTTCGTACCACAGATTGCCAATTCAGTCTCTGCCCTAGACTCTCACTCTCAAGATTATACAACATCAGTCTCTGTCTATATTCACATGGGACCTAGGCATCACGTGTCATGCTGAAGGATGACCATGGCTTTGTTCACTAAAGCATGTCGCCTGAATGCACGTGCTCGCCGGATCTCGGACAATCACTTTCTCTGCACCATGCTGTCACTGCCGTGTAGCGCTTATATCTTTGGCTTCCACGTCTTGTGGACCTCACATTGAACATACGAAACCCCCAAAACACCCGCAGTACAGCAGAAGCACGAACTCGCTCGAAGGCAACAACGATCGCACGCCTGCACAAATCAACCAACTTTCCCACAAACACTGCATCACAAATACCAATCCAAATCGCTACGAGCTCTATCGGAAGACCCGAAAAATGTCACTCCCCACGAGAGCCGAGTACCTTCGAAGCCTCATACCATTCGCACTCCCAACCCAGCCGCCAAATGTTGACGGCGGAGAAGACGTTGAGTGTCCGATGTGCAGAGTGCCATACGAAGACGAACCGTCAACCCAGATTGTGGAGACCGATTGTAATCACAAGTTCTGCTATGATTGCTTGCTCAGCTGGAATCAGGAGCACTCTAGCTGTCCGACCTGTCGAAAAGAGCTGTATGAGCTGGAGCCGGACGTCGAAGACTTTGTCGAAGACTTTGTCGATTTACCCATTAAAACCACAACGACGGTAGAGGTCATTGAACAAGCAATGGCCCTTATGGAGCTCCGCGAAAATGGTGTCGGGCACGATGATCGGGACATCCATAGCTTTCTCGAAGGACGTAACAATCAACGCAACGTCTCGGACGTCAATCAGCACGAAGAGGAGCGCGCTGCTGCCGAAGGCTATGCGTATCGCCCCGTTATCCTCGAGGTCGACTACCTTCGCGTCAGACTCACCAATCAGATCCAACTGCTTCACGAAATGAACGAGTCGTGGATCCTCGCCGAGATGCCAATCGAACCCGAACCCGTGCCGGAAATGCCAGAATTTATTCAGGGACCGATAGACCATGATGCCCGCTGCAGTTTCTCGTGCCATGATGCTGGATTGATATACGAGTTCGACCGCCTGTCAGTGCGTGGAGAGGCCGCGGGCGAGAATGCTTGGAACAGCCCTGCACACCCGCTGAACATACTTGCGCAGGCAGCCCGAAGTCACTTCAATTCCCCGGAGTGTGAGCAGATCATCACGACTATTGCCCACTCAGCCAATCGTCGCGTTGGAGGTGTGAATGAGGAGTTCGATGTCCGCTTCCCTGGTCTACAGCCTGCATCACATGCGGTTGACCAACCTGCAGAATAGTCGACTGTCTCTTGTCCAGCTCAACGAGTTGATGAGGCATCGGCTACCTCACTGAGCTGTTCTGGCCTGGACTAAATTTCGTGACAAGCCCCGTATACTGAAAGACGGGCTATTGATGGCTATTCCACATGAAGACCAACAAGAGCTTCGGCGACCCAAGCAATGAACGGCTTCCTCGCACTCGTTCACAGGCCTCAGATCCCGCCTTACGCTGATCACAGCACTCCATGAGTAGTTTAGCAACAGGATATCTATTACACAGTATCATCCATGTCCAGAATAAGTCGTCCACTTTCCCAAATAGTTCTCCACGCCACCAATCCCTGATAGACCTTCACCAGTACACTGTCGCGCAAGATTCTAGGAATTCCATCTTCCTCCACACATGCCTAAGACAAAGGCATTGTACAAAGTATGTGATTCACACACCCTTTGTCCACCGGTAGACATGGCCTAGGTGCTCAGCTTTGTCCGACGTCCCCAACACTTACTTCTTTCAGCTTTGTCCTGCTACGACCTTTGCAAGATCTATATTTTTGGCCCCGACATCTCCTCTCAGATTGAATTTGATCAGATCAGAAAACCCAACTCAGTCCTGTAGCACAAGCACAGAACTATTCGAACGAAACAACAATCCCAACACATCCAGCAGAAAAGATGTCGCTCCCTCGCGACCTTACGCCTTTGGCGGCCTCGCTCGAGCGGCTACGCTTGGAAAACCCAGAAGACAGCGAATACTGCGAGTGTTGCCACGAACCCGTGGTGGAGATCGATCAGACAATGTGTGGACACAGATTCTGCTATGAGTGCTTACAAAGCTGGATTACAGACCCCAGTGACATTTACCCACCGTGCAGGACACGACTCTTGGTGCCCGACAATGCTCGTACAATGTTCCCAAGAGCTAGGCCTTTGGAGATCGCAGGACCAATTCCGGACCTTGGCGAGGGCACATATGTGCCTGGTATAGGCACGTATGTCACGATCGGCGGCAACAGGGCGCTCTTTCCAGAACCTCGAGACAGATCTGACCCCGATGCCGATCGCATAATCCTCGACGGTCATGCGGTCTACTACTACGTCTGCGACTACATTCGATCGGCTGGCGTGGACGGATCCAGTTCGATACCAGACTTCTGGGATGAAGTGTTGACCCGCAACGCTCGCTATACGTTCTGTCAACGTCGCGGAACTTCAGGGTTCCGCTACGAACACATGTCTGTGAGAACTTACGGCCGTGCCGTAACGCACTTGGACATTCCAAACCATCCTATGACCATCTTGGCGCATCAAGTGTCCACCTTTTTCAACACTCCTGGGAATGGGCCGATAGCAACCAGCATTGTCAACCGAGCGAGGTCCACAGCACCAGTCCCAGAGATTTGGGGTCGAGAGTACGATGTTCGAATCGATGCCCAGACACTTGCCCGACTTGCACTGCCTGACACTGACGACAGCAATGTCACCGAAGGACAAGACGGATCGGCTGAGGCATATGATCTCAGAGGGGACGGTGAAACTCGTGCTGGCGATAGCAACGACGCGACCGAGGGAGGAGTCCGACTGAACGACGATAGCCTCCACAGCAGCTGGGATGACGATGACTCCGACAGCGAAGACGAGTCATCAGCGTTCGACGAAGGGAATTTTCCCTCCCGGCTCGAACCCATATTGCTCTCCGGTCCTACTCTCTACCACCTCCTGCGAGAGTTGATCCCTCTGCAGACCAACTCTCCACTGCAACCCCCTCGTTTCATCGAGCAGATACCGCTCCATGACATCAGATACAAGTTCACGCAGTTCTGCAGCAAAATGGAGTACGCCTACCGCGGATGCAGCATGACCCCCGAGATGGTTGGTCCGCTTCCGGGGCCAATGCGGCAGATGTGGGCGGACAAGGTGGAAGACTGGTTCGATGAAGAGCCAAGCGAAGAGTTTCTGACGAACTTGTTGGCGACTGCGATGCGACGTGGCTTACAGGAGGGCTGCGAGTACGAGGTGGTGCTTGTTTGAGGGCTCGGCAGACGTCTAAGAAGGACGCTCAGCAGGCTTAAGCCCTTGACAAGATTGTAATTGACTCACCTTTGATGAAGTACTTTGGGGATCTATGACGATGTACGGAGGCTGACGGGAACATACCGGCCCGGGACATCGCTGGCGAGGCCTGAAGGACCATGCTGGCTCTGGCGCGCTCTTCTTTAGGTGAATAGATAAAAGGAAATTGTTCAAGTGGTCTAATCGAACATTGTCGATCGCAAGATCTCTTACACTTATGTAGCTCTACACATCACACCTGGCTGACTGTTTATCACTTTATGGACTGCGAGTGCTATCCTCTGAGCACACCGATCATCTGGCATCCCAGTTCTGCTCAGGCCGCTATACTAGATTCGAGGAGAAAAGGTACCTTCCATCAATCAAGGTGAAATAGTGTATAGATAGATGATTTACCACAGTGCATAACGCTCGAAACAATACAGTTGTCCTTCAATCGATATCCCTGCTGCAACAATTGGGAGCAGGTCCTTTCTGATCAGACACTTGCCGGCGAGTCTTGGCTGAGCTGATGAACTCCATTCGATGTGCTGGAGTGGCATCTCTGTGCCAGGGTCTTGCCCGTGCCCGACTCAGGCAGCTACGAGTACTCTGCGTGTTTGGATGGAATGGTTGTCACTGCACGGTTGTTCTGGTGAGAGCCTCTTGATGCGGCAACAGCAATTTCATTGTTCTACTATGTTGACCATGCCCAAAGTCAGACAATGTACTTGTGGGACCCCTATCAAAGAAGTTTGTTCACTCGTCGCCCAGCACTATTCATTAATCTACTTGTGTTGATGGCGATTCTCGCAAGTATAACAGTACTGCCAGTTCTCTCTTCTGCACTCAGAATCTCCACAAACTAAAACACTTACTCGAAGACCACCTCACTAGCACGAAAGACTCGAAAACACACAGAGCAAGAAGTCACATCGAACTCAACTCGAAGCTTTGTCTGTAGCAGCAATCATGAGCAATATCAACGTCTCCGCTGGTGGAGCCATTCCAGAGATGTCGCCCAACGATACCGACTCAACCATGCACCTCCGTGCCATGCTTCAAGTCGACGGCTTCGACGATCCCCGATCGATCCTGGGTCTCTATTACCAAGCTACCGTCACAGAGAAGGACATCATCGTCGCCTTCCGCAAGCTCGCCCTCGTCCTACATCCGGATAAGTGCCAGGATGCAGGTCAATCTGAGCTTCACGTCCGTCTGTTCCAAAAGCTCGAGACAGCCAAAGAAACTCTACTCAACAGCGATGAGCTGCTGGAACTCGCACCAGAGCCTCTGGCAATCCATGAAGGTCCCGAAACCCTCCGGATTAGAATATTCGACGCAAGAGAAAAGCTCAAAGACGCCCGCGCTGAAGCCGTAATTTACAACAGGCTGTCACCAAAGCTTCAACGAGGTTGGATCCGAGCCAAACTTGTGCGTGAGTTCAAAGCAGCGGGCGCCCATGCTCACGAGCTTCGAAAAGAGGGCAAGCAAAGCGATGCTCACACAATTCTTACTGCTGCCAAGGAGAAACTCGAGGGATTCAATCGTGTAGATGAGAATGGGGAGAGAGTTTTCGATGACCCGACAGCGAGAGACCACAACTGGAACAAGGATCTTGTTAAAGGAAGGACTTCCACAGCGACAGGCGTCAGTTTCGAGCTTAAGAAGCGCCAAGAACAACTCTTCGTAGCTCGGGAGTTCGACGAGATGTACAAGATCGCCCCCAGGCATCTCGATCAGACGGAGGAGGAGATGTGGGAGAGATGGCTAGACCAAGACTTCGAAGGCTGGACCAGAAAGGTCACCGATGGCAATGGTCAGTCATGGTTTCTGAACAAAGCTGATCTTGAGGCCGAAATGCTCGAAATCGCACAGCGAGTCGCGGATATCAGATGGATAGAGTCCTCCGACGGATGGGAAAGGTGGCTTTATTTGGAGGATGATGAGGACGACGACGAGGAGTGGTAAATTAGTGTGACGAGCAGCATAGGAGTGTAGAAATTTACAGGCGTCGGTCCAGCGCAGGTAGCTGGCCGCTGGAGGGTAGACTCTGGTTCGGAGAGGCCGTCTCAATCCCTTTCTAGGTAGATAGGTCTGAAGTCCGGCCAAGAAGAAAGCACTCAAACACTTTCTCACAATAAGATCGCTTGTCTCAGACTACGATAGCTCTCAGTAACATAAGTTGTTGCATCGTTGTCCATCCTCTGCTCGTTGAAAGATTTCGCTGAGTACGCTCTTAAAAGTGTTGGCGGAACGTGAGCAATAGCTCCATTCGGAAGCAACGACATAATCGTGTCTCAAAGCTACGGCAATGTCGCTGTAGCTCACTTCGCACGGTAAGACCCAGGAAAAGGTGGGCCGGTCGGCGGTTGCCACTCATCCATCCGTCGCTCGTCATCCGCCATTCACCACAGGCATTGCGGAGTACCTCTTCAGATGCCGTGCGCCAGCTTCTTCTCCGTCCGGCTTCCTCTTTCCCCTCGGATTTGTTCAGACAGGAACACGAGCATCGCTCCAGCGCAAGCACTAGCAGCTCGAGCCTGACAGCGACTTCTGCGCGATGCCACGCCGCACTCAACCAGGCTGCAGCGCACCCGTGCGCTCACTCAAGCCCGACTCTTGACACACGGCACCATTGCCGACACCCGCAGAAGATCAGACTCCTTCTCCCTCACGACTCGGGATCAACGACATGGCGCTTCCGACTAAGGCAGGATATCTGGCAGACCTTCGGCCATTGGACGAGAACGAATGCGTAAGTGTGGTCACGGGAAGGCATCTCCGATCCTCGACATTTCCACTGACTGCCTTTGGTAGGGCATATGTCTCGAGCTAATGTCTCAAGCCGCGAAGCCAACGCAGACTCAATGTCGCCATACATTTTGCTACGAATGCATACACAGATGGCTTCAAGACCAAAGCAACTGCCCGCACTGTAGAACCGAATTGTACCAGCCAATTCAGGAGAACAATGAGCTGGTCACCTTAGGACTTCGGAGCATCGATCATGGACCTATCATACTCAGCGGTGCGACCCTCCACAATGAGCTATGTGACTACATACTCTTGCATCGCTTGAGAAACGATCATATTGTCAGCGAGAACCCTCTGTCGCCATTGTGGTACGTCCCAGACGTTCCAAGTTTCGTTGTCCGCTTGTTGGACCACAACGTGCGCTGCACTTTCAGCTGGCGTTCCGCGATACAGACTTACGGCTTCGATCACCTCTCCGCCAATGGGGATATCGCTCCTGATCTCCCTATTCGAGCTGTGGTTCATCTTCTGAACGTATTCTCGGATCAGTTGCGGAATTTCTTCAATGCAGTGGATAACGAAGCATTCACGACTAAATTGGTCACAGTAGCCAATCACGCGGCAATGAGCGAGCATGAGGAGTTGGACATCCGCTTTCGTGGCAAAGGATTTGCAAGACTCACTCTCGACCCTGACAGAGTAGAGGCGTCTCAGGTCAAGGTGATCCACGCGCCTGTGCCACCTGCTTCCGGATTTTGCGACGTCTATATCCCGGATGTTATTCTTCCAGGCCAAGTCATGCACAGACAGCTAGGTGAAGAGATCGACTCGATGGCTCGGCGTAACAGGTTCTTCTTATTCGTCGAAGCACCTCGCCACGTCCCGTTCGCAATTCCAGACACACCAGACTTCATGGACCAGCTCTTACAGCTCGACGCTGGCTACAGCTTCAAGTGGTGCCAAACGACGCGATCTTTCAAGCTCTTTGGCGTCATTCTACCTGATGGCCGGCCCACGGATGACGTGCCACATACGTTGCAGCCATTCACGGATGCTGTGAAGGCGTTTTTCAATGCGGCCAACAATGTCGATTTGACGAATAAGGTGGTCCAAGAGGCACGAGAGGGAAATGAATGTCAGACTTACTCTGACTGGATGCGCCGCGATCAGCCGATCATGTTGATATAGCATAGCCAGGACAGGCGCTGAGCGCTATGAACTGAGCAAATCAATGGCACCATGTCTTTCTCGGAGAGATGAGCTTGGCGCACTGTTCTATTAGCCAATGTTGAAAGGCATGGGACGGAGTAACGGGTACAGCTGGAATTTACAAGACCGCCAAAATGGCAGCGATGAGCCAGCTAACTTTCGCTGAGAAGGCATTAATCGATCGCCAGCATCACTCACTTTGCGCGCTTCATAGTACACTCGCTACTCTCAGACAAGGAGCCAGCAACTCATCCGTGTTCGAACGTAATCAACTCTCCTTTTTGATCTTCATACGCGACATCACCAGCCGAACACAAGCCGATGTATGTTCATCGCCAAGTTCCTATTTCCCCTCTTTGCTCTCGACAGACCAGCCCGTGAATGCTTTTGTATTCACTATTGCTTCGTGCACAGACAATGGTGTTGTTAAGCAACTGTTCCTATCTACCGGTGCTACTAGTACATAGGTATCGCTGTCATCTTCTGTCGGAGATGCACCAGATCAAAACATTGAGCTACCCACGAATCAACAGGACTATCACAGCGCCCGATAATTCGACAGCAACCTACGCAGCAGTCACTACATCAGCTGCACCTCCAACTGACGATCTCTCAACACAACTCCACAGCATACACCATGTCTTCTTACGACAAGATCGACATGTTCATCGCAATGATGCGTCGACAAGCTCCTGCACTTGAGAACCTCACCGATGACCAGATTAGAGTAAAAGCGAATCTACCGCGCGACCGTGGCCCCATCATTGTCAGCGGAGCTGTGCTACATAGGCATATCCTAGAGCAAATTCAGTCGATGCGCAATATCGCCCTGGCGTGGCCGAGAATAAGTCCTGACTCGCCACGGGCTACCTGGCCGCTCCCGGTGCTCCCGGATCGCTTCGACGACCTGCTCGTCCACGATGCTCGCTTCACTTTCAGTTGGAGACCTGACAGACGGGAATATGTCTATGATCATCTCTCCATTCCCAGAAAGACAGCTGACATTGAGCTTGCAGCAGGACGTCCAATGGCTCAGTTCTCGGGTGGCCTGCGTGTCTTCTTCAACGGGCCACGAACCAGGAGCATGCCGACGAACATAGCTATGGCCGTAAAGGAGAATCGAGAAGATCTGGACAGTGAGTACGAGGTTCGTATCCACGAATAAGCGTACGATGACACTTCAGACGACATACAGAAG
This sequence comes from Cercospora berteroae, assembly GCA_002933655.1. NCBI lineage: Eukaryota > Fungi > Ascomycota > Dothideomycetes > Mycosphaerellales > Mycosphaerellaceae > Cercospora > Cercospora berteroae. The sequence continues at coordinate 111,620 of PNEN01000465.1, read as the reverse complement.
TCACATGTTGGATAATCTTTGACGCTCGGGTCAGAGAGCAGCTAGAACAGCGCGTAACACTGCGACCCGAACACCTGCAATCAATCACCAATGTATGAACCCTCTATTGTTCAATTTACCGCTTGATACTAGCAGTAAACCGCCTTTTCCATGCTAAACACCTTCTCCAGCCCCCATTCTTATACCTCTCCAACTATAGAACAGCCGCTTTTTTAGCAGGCCACGTTCCAGCTACCATAAGTCAACGCCAGTCCTCTAGTTGCCTGGAAGTGTAGCATACGTTCTACTTCTTTTATAGAGAACGCTGCTGCAAGGGATTCCGTCGCTAGTTGTAGTCATTGATGACCTCAACGAGTCCTGAGCGCTACGATACTGCTCGCAGTCTTTGTTTTCAAGAGACCAGTGCATGAATGCCGTTGTCTTTGTCCCTCTATGTGCGTATACAATGGTGTTCTCAAGCGGTGATAGGGATCTGTATCATCTTCATAAATCAATCACTGTCACCTCCTGCACCGCTGGAGGTGTACCCGATCCAAACACAGAGCAACAAGACTAGCACAGCACCAGCTGCCCCTTCAACTTCCGATTCTCAAATACACCGCCACGACATACACCATGGCTCTCCCGACGAAAACAGGTTTTCCGTCGGGTTTGCAACCCTTAGTCTGCGATGTGTGCTACCTCGCGATGACTACGCCAATCCAATTACCCTGCCGGCACGTATATTGCCAAAATTGCATTCTGCCGTGGGTGCAACAAAATAACTCTTGTCCGGGCTGCAGGACCGAGCTTTATGTTGGGGATGCATCAAGATATTACAACAATGTTCTCGACATGACTACCGCTGTAGCGCCAATTGTTTGGGACGATCACGACAACTTCTCTGTGGCAAATATCGGAATCATTCGTCGAGACATCCCAAGTTTCAGCGCAATGACTGATGACGAGATCAAAGGGCTCATTCCAGGCGATTTGGGTTCGATGACCGTCAGCGGTGCTGTTCTGCATGAAAGCATCCATGCACACATACGTTTGAGAGAATAGGTCAATGATGTGTTGTGCAACAGGGCCGAGACCACAGCCCGCCATTCGATCCCACAACTGCTAGACTTCTTTGACGACCTGCTAGATCACGATTTGCATTACACCTTCACTTGGCGCAACGAGCTACAGGCTTACTGCTTGGACTACGTGAGCTCAAACAGAGAAGCTTTTGAACGCCTGAAAAGGACTGGACGTCCTTTGCAAGAGTTTCCGCTGGAATTGGGAGAATTTCCCAATGATCCTGAGCTCAATGGCATGATCAGAAGCATTGCCACGGCATGGAACAGGGAAGGGAAGGGTTCAGAGGAGGAGTACGCGAGTCGCTTCTACACACGAGATTAGGATGGACTCAAGAGGAGCTGGCAACGACTGATCTGTACCGCACCTTAGGGCTCCGCTGACCGACTGACTTCCATTCCAAGAACGCAGTCGACGATCGGCATTGCTCAAACTTTTGTTCACTAAAGTGTCGAGCTGTCACATGCAGAGCCCACATCCACGACCAGAAAGGGGAGGCTATCGTGTTTCCAAATTTCCGGAACTAGAGCCCGGTTCCACAGTGTGTAAAACCTTCGTCCGTCAATTAGCTATCAATCCCTTCTGCCATACCAAATACCTTTCCTCGTCTCACTCCAGACATATTTCCTACTGCGAGTCACTCGTTTCTGGCTGGCAGCCCATATTTCCAGCACCGTGATATTATTATGCCTCGATGCATAGCATAAAACCCATAACGTCCACTGGTATAGCTGTCTTGAGAAACTCCACAGACTGCGCTGGCTTTTGACCGACATGAATCTCTGATCATTGGCGAAAGCAAAATGGCAATGAGTAAGCTGAAAGTATGAGGACATTTGTCAGATAAGCTGAAAAATGCCACGAGTGGTCCTTGGGCCCTAACCGTGATTTCACACTCTCCCCTCTCGGTCTGGTGGACAAGACACCTTAGAGAGAGATAACAACATGGAGATATAGGCACGAAAAGCATATTGTGATAACTTCGTTGAAAAAACACTATTGAGTACATCAGATCAAAAACCTACTCCACATCCTGCTACCCAGCAGGGCCCATCATCTATCTTTTCTGCTTAACAATTGCAAACAATATTCCTCTCCTCTAGCAAACATACAACTCCTCCAAAACAGCAGCCTTTTCCCACGAAGTCAAAACCTTGCCCCGTTTCTTAGCCGCCCAAAGCAAGTCAAAAGCCCAAGTCGATCGAACGCAATACGCCAAATCATCACCGATATACGGCAAGTGTACGCCCAAAAACCCGCGAAGTTCCTTGAATACGAAATGTCCCAAATTGAAGGCACAAAAGTGAAAGTCCACACTCGTGAGGCTCAAGTTCGGAAACGCGGAGCGTTTGTTGATGACCTGGGGAATGTGAAGAAGATCATTGCCGTCCTTTTCTTTTGCGACCAAAGTGCTCAGCAAGCCGTTGCTGTTCTCGTCGTCTCTTGCAGCCACAGAAGGAGGAAAAGCGGGTAAGGCTGGTTCCCTGCGTGCTTTGATATCGAGGTAATTCTGACGAAGTTCCTCTGTGCTCAATGGGAGTCCGAATTTCGCAAACGTGGCTGTAAGATCGAACGGCGACCCGACGAGATGCGGTTCCTTACAATCGACAATTTTCATGAACTTCTTGACCGTGCTGACGTCGCACCATTTTGGCGTCAAAATATCGTGTGTGCTGAGCTCCCAGATATGAGTGTCGATGTAAGCCTGGATGAGTGCCACTGCGATGGTGTCCAGGATGTTGATCAAAGCATCAGGATATTCTCTCCAGGTGACGTTCAGTTGATTAGCAGGGCGTTCGCTTTCTGGGAAGTACAGGCTTGCAGCCCCGATCTCAGGGGCCCAGTTGATGAGCCATTGGAAAAGGACTCTCTTTGTGCTGCGGTAAATGTACTTGGGTTCTTTCCAGATGCCACGCTTGGAGAGATACCAGAAGAGGAACTTGCAAAAGCTTGGTTCCTGTGGAGTACCGGTGTAGTAGTGCGCGTCCACTAGGCCTTGGTATTGTGCTGGAGCGGCTTTGAGGAGAGATTTCTGGTTGTCGTCGATCACATCACGGATAGATGAAGAAACGCCGCGGCAGCGTTGGATTTCTCGTGGTGGAAGATGGGAGACGATCCCGAGCATCAGCTCTGCTGGTAGACTCTGAATTGTTGTCTTTGCGTCATTGTTGGCAACGCCGGCGGGATGCTCTTCAATGTGATCAGCATCGCCATGAGTTTGGCTGGGCTTGGTGACAGCGTCGTGGTCGTTGAATGGAAGCAAGGTGAAGATGTTGCTTGGAAAGGAGTCCATCTTGAAGATCTGAGTTTGTGTGCCGGCTGTCCAGCAGCTGGCGCGCGCGAAGTCGTTGTTGGTCGTGGTGTACTGCAGTAAATCCTTTGGGGAAGAATCTCGTTTCGATGCAGTAGAGTGGTTTGAGAAGAGTCTAACGGTGATGCGTGCCCGTGGAGGCTCTAATGTACCCCAAGTGGGCATTGGGTAAACAGAACAACTCGGGGGACGAGGACAATGGCATAGTCTCAGCGCATCGGAAGAGGACAAAGGAATGGTGCAGACACAAAGCCATGATACCGAACGTACAGAAGACAATGGATCGAAACATCCACCACTGGAAATCCGCACACAACGAGCCGTCTTATTCGATGTTCGAGATTTGCTCTTACAGCATCGGAAACCAGCATGAGGTCCGAGCGGTTCGGATGGGTAATGCAGTTTCGATGTTGGAAGGCCATAGAGGTTGCAGTGTCGTTGCACAATGACTGTGGTGTCAATGACCTTGAGCATGTACCAATTTGAATCTGCCCATGTTGATTCTATACGTGTGTTCCATGCCGACGACCAAAACCTCTTTTACAATGCAATCTATCCCAGAAACCTGTTCCTTATATACCACCCCATCATTAATTCATCAACGTCATAAAAGTCATAAGCGCATTACAGTCAGAACTCATCCCCAACCCACCCCACCCCAAATCATTCATACTTACGTCCCACCCACAATAATCCTCAACAACCTCGGCTGCGCACTAGCAACCAACCCACTCTGATCCCACTCCCCTTTGAGCGTAACATCATCATAAGCAAAAGCATACCCGCGCCCCTCATGCTCAATCTCATGCACAAACTTCGAGTAATAATTCTTCGGCGGATTGCTCGAGTTCGGTCCACTTTTCGGCGTCCTGTAATAATCCTTCGGACTCAGTCCAGGCTGGACATTCCCTCCTTTGAGGAAAAGTGTACTTCGATGGAAAGCAGCGCATAATCGAGGGACGACAGCGAGGTGGACACCGTTGTCACCAGATTGGATTCCAAAGGGGCCGGTGTTGCAGCCCATGATATCCGATGCGGTGGGTTTGGCGTAGGGCCGATTGTCGCCTTTACATTGGAGGAGGTTGTCTTTGACGCGACAGGGGACTTTTCCGGCGTCGGTTTGGGTTTCGATGATGAGGTCTTCGTTTGCGTATTTGGTCCAGGCGTTTTCGACGTAGCGGTCGAAGTAGCCTTTGAACGCTTCGGGCTTTTGGGAGATGAGGTTGGAGGGAGCGAGGACGCGAACGAGTTTATTCTTTGAATCGCGGTAGCAGAGTTGGTCCCAGGGTTGTTTGTCTTTGCCAGCTTGTGTTTTGAGGACGTCGCAGAGGTGATCGGCTGCGTTTGAGGGAGTGCCCAGGATGGAGTGTTTGGCGTTGTTGGCCTCTTCCAGTTCGATGCCGAGAGGTAGGCCGACGAAGTCGACAGCGGTGATGTCGGCGTAGAGGCCATACGCTGCTGCCCAAGAAAGCTCTGCGAAGGCGTAGTTCCTTTGAGAGTTCGGGTCAGCGGCATTGACTGCGGCTGGCTCGACGAGACCTGGCCCGTTGGGTGTCGCGACGACGAAGAAGTCTAATTTGCCGTCAACGATCCAAACCCGGGAGCTCTCAATGTAACCGGGAAGCGTCAGTGTCAATGTTGAATTGGGCTTGCCTAGAGGAATGGCGATGGAACCCTTCACTGGCTCAGGCGTTGCTGAACTGGTGGTGGGGTTCATCCATTTGCCATCCTGGCCAAGCATGACGAGAGCACCTTTGGTGTCCAGACCGGAGACGTAGACGAGCAAGTTCTCGCTCGGCCACTTGTTCACGATGCTGAGAGTCAGGACTCCATTTGCTGCTGCCTTAGATAGCTCATCAGCATCTGCCGGAAGTTGGGTCCTATTCGTGCGCGTGCTGTTCGCCGATGCCAATAGTCTTGGAGGTGGGAAGGGTATCAGACGTCCAGTTCCGCTTGTCAGAGTCGTGTTGCCGGTGTTGTTGTTCCTGGAAGGAGTTTCGATGACATATGTTGTGCCATTGGCATACTGTCCTACGGTTCTGACATTGCCGTCCAGAAGAAAGCGTGGGACCTCTTGTCCATTCCAAGTGGTTGCGTTCAGTGTGTTGTAGTCGCGTACCAAGACTTCGGGTGTGGATGTTTCGTTGCCCTTGAATGTTTCGTTGCCTGCGAGTGTCGAATTGCCTAAAGATGTTTGGTTGCCTGTCCATGGTTCATCGCGACCGAATAGTGGTACTGCTCCTGCTGGGTTCGACCAAGGCAGTAAGAGTAGCAGTGGTAATGACAGATGTTTGTGCATTGTTAGCATGCGCGATCAGAGTGACGGAATGGATTGTACTGACGATGTGGTGTAATGGAGTCTGCTTTTATGTGTTGTGTTTGACTCTGGAGATGTGGCAGACGAAGTGGCAGGTGGATTGTTCTGGGCAGGAGGCTGTGATGGGGGAGAAGAATGGAGATGGCAGGTGTTGAACGAATCGCAGCGGCTGCACGCCATATATTCGAAAGCGCGATAACGTTGACCGTGCAATGCCGAGAGGCGTAACGATCCAGAGCCGCATATTTTGTCTGGCTCATAGATACGCTGAGATGTCTTGTCATCGAGCGATGGATTCCCAATACCACGAACATGGAGCATCGAGATCACACAGAGAGGTAAATTGGGTACGCCCGTTTGTGAGGCTTCATGCAGGGCCACAAGCTCGTGGCGAAGATCTGGAAAATGCTTTCTGGGTCAGCACACGTGAGTACAAATGACGTGAGATGGCAGGCGACGAGGCTCCTCGTCGCCAACGGCGCGGATTGCGATGGATCCGGCGGATGTTGTCACATGTATCGTTGCTGGGTGGTGGCAGTAACGTAGGCAACGTCTAAACGTGTCGGTGCGAGTGAATCGTCGCGCCGACTCGCTGCTATGGCCTCGCCGTCCGCGCATTACATTCGTTGATGAGCAATCAGTCACGACACTCAGGTCAGCAACTTAGTGCAGGCAGTGCACATCCATCCGAATCCTGTGGCGGAAGGTGAAGTCAAGACAAGTGTGGAGTGGTTGGCGGGGACTTCATGGCGCAATCTCCCGGAGCCACGCGGCTGGCCGAACGTCGATGCCGTTGCACGAACGGGCCGCGGTCGGCATGGATACGGACAGGCCTCGATCGCTGATTGCGTCGTGTCTCCCAGCCGAACCCCGCGACTGCCGTGATGTACGAATGGCTGTCGACTTCGAGAAGTGCTTGGCTGCTCGCGTGATGGTGTACTGGTGCTGGCCACGCCGTTTGGACAGCCACGTAACCAGACGTCGTCCAGGACTGCGAAGGGGCACTCGCCGAGATATGAGCGAGACATGGTGTCTTCATCACTTCTTCGTTCAGGGTGGTCTGCCGAGGGAGGCCATCGTGTATGCTAGCCGGCAGGTCGTTTGGAACTGTGCTCTCCGCTGCTGCAATGCTCATCTATTGCCACATGTGAAATCGCTGGTTTGCAATTCGATGATCCCCCGAGCTCTCCACGATATTGCGCGTTCGAGAGGAGCGCATTGGTGCAAATGTCCGATATGTTGTTGGCGAACGTGGAGTGAAGTCGTGTCGAGGGGTGAGGAAAGGGGAAGACGCGTGGAGTGATGTCATCGTGCGGCTGCCTTGCCAAGCCACCTCCAATGCCTCCAATGCTGCCTTCCGCAAACACGTTCAACCACGAAACCTCGCAATTTCTCAAGCGAAACCCGAAAACCACCGCCAAAATGTCCTCGGCAGAAGATTCCGCACAAACAGTCGAATCCAAGACCGTAGGTTACCTCAAGCCATCTCTCAGCCAAACCCGAAGTATTCCCCGGACTGACCCACCCCCAGGCAATTGAAGCCTTGGACCCGACTCACGAACCCGAGCCGTCCGACTTGACAGGACTGGGAACACACTTCCGCAGCACCTTTGATCCAGCTCTGAAGAAAGATGCTCCGAACCTCCCAGACACTGCCATCGCTCCAGCCCCAGCGTCTGCGAAGCAGAAGCTCCAGAACACGAATTCGACCATGACTACGGCTCAGCTGCAGAAGGCTGCACAGGAGGGGGATCCGAATGGTTTGAATAAGCAGTGAGGGGAGCAGAAGAGCGGATGCACAGGCATATGGTGGTACGAAGGATATGAAATAGATGGACATGAGCGCAGAGAGACATACATAACAGTGGGAGGGCCGTAATGATACACACCGGTCAGGATGGCGGGATGAAATAATCATGAGACAGAACTGCGCTCAAGGAGCTTTGGGACGCACAGAACCTGCGAATGGCCTGGATGTAGGCATGGTCAAGTAGCGCCTTGCCGAGACGCACAATGCTTAGAGCTCCCAAGCCATGTACATGGCATCGCCTGTCAGCCACCTCAATACCTTGCGCGGACAGCTTGATCGGCTATCCAGGCTATGCCTCAAGAATTGATTGCGAAGCATGAATTTTTTTGGAAAGAGCACACCCGCAGCATAGCAATCTCGCCAGCGCGCCAAGAAGTGAAAGCATTTGTCGGTCTCGCACCAACACTGGTGCCATCCTCCGATACAGCGCACGTCGTGCCTATCTTGCTGGAGCAAAGTCTCCAAGTGTGGTAAAGCTCAGCTGAGAACAGCTCAGCCCACCGACACTGGGTGGATGCATGGCGTTCGTCTCGCAGTGATGTGGCTGGCTGTATGCAGACTGATGATGACTGACAAACAGGAAGTCCAGCAAAACCAACCTTCGGTGCGCGTTGATCTGCACTGTCCAGAAACATACGATACATGGGACATCAGGTTGACAGCACATCAGAAAGGATCGCACGATCACAAGATCGACGCATTCAGGTCAGTTCTCAAGCAGGAACAAGAAGCTCGAGCCACAACGCCACGTCGAAATGCACGATTCTGTCACCGCCGCTCGCCAAGCAAAAACAACAACTTCCACTTCCAGCAATTGCTCTCTTCTTGCAAGCATAGTGGTTGTATTTTTGCTTGATTTATGCAGCTCCCAGCCATCCATCCTCGCCAATGGCTTCGCTTTCACCTGCCCGATGTCACAGCACATGGCCTGCAGGAACCAATGCAGGACCCATCACACGCGTGTACGCCGCGTGGAGAGCCCTATGGATGAATGCAGGACGTGATGGAGATGCGTTGTCTGCACGTCGCGCCTTCGACGTGATGCGAGATGCGAGCCTGTTGCTTTTGACGCGAGTTGCGTTGAAATGTGCGTCTGGCGCACTCGTCGGGTGCAGAGGTTTGGCGATATGTTCTTGATCTGAGCACGCGTGCTGAGGGAGCGTGTGCACTTGGGCATGATGTATACTGTGTTCGTCGGCCTGTTGTGCGCTGCTGGCTTAGTGTCAGCTGGTAATCACCCTCCGGCTGGCTATCACGACGACAAGTATGCGCCAGAGTACAGCCAGGATGGGCATGAAACGACAGCGGCAATAAGCCATGGCGGGCACGAGTACGGTCATCCGCCTACCTATCCAGCCAGTCCTGAGTGTCCAACGTACACTGTGACGAAGACGGGTCGTCCAAAGCACATTACTGTGACAATCACGTCTACCATTGCCACGAAAGTCACCATTACAGAAGGACAGAAGTATTGCCATCCGACGACAGCCACCATCACCGAGCATCGGCAGCGCCATCCCTCGACGACTACTGTCTACAAGGATAAACAAGGACAGCCATATACCACCACCATCTATGCCGACAAGCCATGCCACCCGAGCACATTGACTGTGACTGCTGGTAGTACAGTCACCAGCACCAGCTATATCACGCAACCTGGTGGCACAATCACGAATACTTTGACAGTAACTTCTGGAGGAACAATTACAGCCACCAGCTACATTACGCAGCCTCCTACGACGGTCACGAAATTTCAAATTTCGACATTATACAGCGATCGTACGATCACGACAGGTGCACCGATTTGTGGAGGCGGAACCACATACATCAACAAATACAACGCTACAGTCACTATTCTTACCACCAGAACTTTAGCCAACACGACTATCACGTCTACGCTGTACTTGGAAACGACGACTTCGACTACTACAGTGGCCACCCAGACGGTGACTTCTACAAGTTTTTCTACAACAACGAATACCGTGGCAGATATCTCTCTCGTCTACCTGCCGAGCGTGACAACTGTGACAGCAGGAGATGGCACAGTGACAGAGACTCAATACTTTCCGAGCGGCGCTGCAACGATTACTTCATATCTCTTGAGCGTGAGCACGACCACAAATGCCGGATCTACGGAGACGCAATACATCCCCAGCGGCACAGCGACAGTAACATCGTACGTCCTCAGCGTGAGCACCACGACAAATCCTGGATCTACAGTCACGCGATACTTCCCAAGCATAATCACAGTCACCGCAGGCGATGGCAACGTCACAGACACAGTCTACGTCCCAGGCGGCACAGCAACCATCACCTCCTTCTACCCATCAATCACCAACATCACCGAACCCGGCCAAACCGCCACAATCTACCTCCCATCAAACAACACCCAATACATCTGCTGCAACAACACAGGCGGTGGCGGCGGTGGCAACGACGGAGGCGGAGGCAACAACAACGGCACAAACACCTACAACCTAATCGTCGGCTACCTCGAAACAACCTACCTCTCCCTCATCGACACGTCCCTCACAAACATCACCGAAACAATCTCCAACCGCCTCCGCCTCGACCTCCAAAACTTCTTCTCGGGCTCGAAGTCTACCTTAAACCTCAACGCCACAATCTCCTTCAACACCACCGACCTCAACTATCTCAGCCGCACAATCAGCGGTACAGTCATCAACTTCTTCGGAGATGAATTCAACAACGGCTCCTCTCCTATCAACGAAGCGATTCGTGTGGAGATTACTGATACTCCTTGGTGGGCGATTGTGATTGTGGTGCTTGTGAATTTGATTCTGTTGGGGTTGTTACTGCGATGTTGTTGGGTTTTGTGTTTTCGGGGAGGGAAGGGGAAGAAGAAGAGAAAGGAGGAAGAACATTCGCCTCCGCCGGCTGCGCCGCCCGGAGGAGGAGGAGGAAGTATTTGTATGAGGTGTAGGAAGCCGAGGAGTGTCTGTGGGTGTGCGGAGGGACCGCTTTAAAGAAGATTGGGAGGGGAGGATGGGATTGAGTGGGTGAGACTGTGATGATGAGGTAGGATGAATGGAAGACGGAATGAGGAAATGGTTTAATGAACGAGTGATGAGGATGGGTTTTGCGCGTTATGATACCCTGAGATTGATGTGCGGTTTGTCTATTCGCGACAAGAATGACTACTATACTACTAGATCTACGTCTGACAATGGTGTCTTGCAGTCAACACTCTGTCTCTGGTGTTCGCTGGCGCACTGCAGGGTGGAGGTTTTGGACGCTCTGCTTGGTGACTTTAGGGCGAAGCAGCTCGGTACGGATCGCAGACAGTGTGAGCAGCTCGAGATTGTCCGAGCAATGCTTGCAGCTATATGGCGTGTCACATTGGTGCCAGATCTCGTCATTTTTAGCATCATCCACGTCGTGTGCTTTGAGATATTCTCACTCCTTGTGACACCTTGGATCTGACATTGTCAGGTTGTGTCATATGTGCTAGGCACATCTCCGTACGGTCTAATGCTCCTGCTTCGATGGATCACGAGGCAACACCTAAATGATGTCCAGTTCACGTTGATCTGATGCTTAGTACTTTGGTGAAAGAAAAAGAGCTGATTAGTAGAGAAGGCAACTGGAGCTTTCGCATGAGACAATGCGACTCTGCATAAGATCGAGTACTTAGTGACCAAAGGTCGCCTGGCTGGCCTTCGCCAAATGCTTGTTGTCCTTCTGCCACTGTCTCGAGTATTTCAACCCAAAGCCATGCTCAAAAACATGTCTAATAGTCTCAAGTGTTATTCCCTTCACATCTGGATAGCAGAACACAATGAAGACCCAGCCAAAGAAGCAGATACCCGCGTAGAATCCAAACTCCCCCTAGGGCGTGATCCCTTTCATCATAGACAAGAAAGTCGAGGCAATGATGATATTCGTAGACCAGCAAGTGACCGCATTCAACATAGTTCCAAGCGCACGAACTTCCAGTGGAATCAACTCGGTCCCGATCCAAGCAATAGTAGCAACACCAGATGAGTAAAATCCTACGTAGCAGATGATTGTGACGAGGACCACGATTCCTGCCCAACCTGCGTCATCGGTTTCGAGCTCGAGAGTGCTGAGGTTGATGGGAATATAGTGGAATGCGATTGCAGCGATCATCATGCAAATCGACATGCCTGCGACTGACACGATCAGAAGTATGCGGCGGCCAAACCTGTCTACCAAGACGAGATTCACTCCCGAGAAGATCCAGTTCGTGCCGGAGACGACGATGGCGACTGCTGTGGCGTTCTTGAAGCCGACTATGGCGAAGAGCGTGGCTGAGTAGTACATGAGTGTGTTGAAGCCGCCGAGTTGGGAGATTGCCATGATCAAACATGCAGTAAGCACCGCGCGTGCGGTTGCGGGTGTATTGAAGATACGCTTGAATACCGTCCAAAGAGATTCTGGTACCAAGCTGGAAGTAGCCTCCTCGATGGACGTCTCGATGGCACGGATCTTAGCGAAGCGTTGCTCGTGCGTTGAAGTTGGATATAATCGAAGGAGAACTGCTTCAGCAGCATCCGTCTGACCGTGTGCCACAAGCTGACGAGGTGATTCTGGACACCAGAACAGCATAATTGCCAGCGCGATCGTCGGGAAAGCTCCGATACCGACAGTCCCTCGCCATCCTTTTCCCGGTACTTCTGCAAGTCCAGCACCAATCGCACTGGCAATAAGCTGGCCGAATGTGACACTCATGTTGTTGAAAGCGATCATTCTGCCGCGGTACTTGGCAGGTGCAAGCTCTCCAATATACACAGGCACGATCATCGCTGCAGAGCCGACTCCAAGTCCAACGACAAATCTTCCGACGGCGAATTAACCGACAGAGTAGGCGGCTGTTTGCAGAACGGTTCCGATGACGAAGACAATACAGGCTCCCCAGACTGGCCATTTCCGGCCGTGCTTGTCAGCTGCGAGACCAGCAAAGACAGCGCCCACGAGGGCGCCGCCTGATGTGAGGGATGTGACAAGCTCTTGTTCGCTGGAGGAAAGTTCATGGCCGAGTGATGTGCCAATGCCGACGAGGACCGAGGAGATGTAGCCAGTATCATAGCCTAGCCCACCCTGGGGTCAGCAGCATATTCGACCGAATTGACTTCTGCAACAATGTTGAGCGTACCGAAAAGGAAACCACCTAGCGATACGGTAATCGATATGAGCCATGCGGCGCTTGATGCCGCTGTCGCTTCGTTGCCGGAGAGCGCCGTGATCTCATCGAATGTCTGGTGGTCCTCCAGATCCTCAATTTGCTCTTCTGTGGCCCATTGCTGCTCCTTCTTCTCATCGTGAGTAGCCATGGAGTCTTCCGCTTCCAAGCTTGACGACCGTGGAGCGATGAAATTTCACTGACTGAGATTTCGGCAAGACTCTCTGCTTGAAATTGCAGACTCTGTCGTCAATCTTTGGGTGGCGAAAGCGCTTGGATTCTGTCATACCCTCAGTCTGTAAGCATATTGAGGCTACTTTCCTAGTACTCGTAAGTCGTCAAAGTATTCTTCAATTGCGAAGCCTTCACATGTTTCTTGCTTTCGCGTAGCAGCGACATTCTCAGACGTCTATGCATCGGATCGAAATCAAACTCCAACCCCCTTGGCACAAAAATGACAGTTGTGCACTCTCGAATCAGCATGGCCGCTATGAAGTACTGCTTCTGCTGAATACTCTGCCGCAGAGTCTCGACAGATACCCTTCAAGAAATCTTCATCACGAGGTGGGAAGTACCATTCTTTACTTGGAGCCGCAATGCCGTGCCGTCGATGCTTCCACACGTAAATCCACGGCGTCTGCAAGGCTCGCAAGCCCGATGCGTCCGTTATGAAGAACATAATCCACATTATCCTCCTGCGATGCAATCTTGTATTTCACTCTGGACCGCAGTTCCACTTCGAGGATAATGCTCAACACATCCCAAACGGACTTCTCATTCTCCGGGACATAAAGGACTCCGAATGAGGTTTGACCCCGGCCATAATCGCTTTTCGGCTCGACACTCAGAGGTCCGCTCCGTGGCCAGATTTCCAGGGGACCGGTGGCTTGAGCGAATAGCATCTCTTGCAATAGTGGTCGCAGATCTTCAAGCAAAGACCATCCAGCATCTGTCGGGGGTGTTCCGAAGATGGTTCTGTCGATCACGAATTGGAAGCCTGGGTCGGCAAATACGGTGGGATCGTTGACGACCTTGAAGAACCGCCAATGGAAGATTCGCAATACCATTGTGAAGAGCGGATTGACGCTGCAGCCGTTTGTAATGTATCCATGCTCTTGTTCCACGAAGAATTGACGTCGAAGTTTTGGATATTGCTTCGCTACTTTGAGAGCGTTGGGATGTGCGAGATGGACGTTGGAGAACTGTTCAGCATCGAGGTGGCCTAGGATCGATGCTAGAATCTCAGTGGTGAGAAATGCTTCAGAGGCTGCGGATTTGGAGGAACGTTCTTGACCAGAAAGTGATGAAGCCATGTTGAGATTTCCTTGCGCTGCATGAACGATCTTGAGTGACAGCACGAGCGAAAGGAAGATAAGTCGCACTCCCTAGTTGTCGTTCTGGTAGCTACTCCGTCCTTGTCGTGATTTCGAGAGAGGAAGCAGTCTTCATGAAAGAAAATCGAGGTGGTAGGGTCGGCGTACAGACACGAATTTCTATTCTCAAAATGCTCAGTCGAATGGTCAGAATGTGGTCCAGATGGATAGTGTGGGTACCGTGGCCTCAAATTCTGACGAATTACAATCGCTCTACCGTGATACTTCACTGGCCACGTCGAAACTTTGTATTGTAGGCATGGAACGGCCAAAAGTCTCTTGATACAAAGATTCTTGACGGCTTACTTGCAGGCTAATGCTTAGGTGATCACACGAGATTTGTTCAGAATTGCCGTCGGCATGCCCTCTCGCCTGGAGGTGACAGTTGATACCAGTGTGAGATTACGATCCCATTGGCGTCGCTCGAAGTGATGAACATTGCTGCTCCCCGACACAGAAAGGCTTCGCGCATGAACTGATCAGATGACTGATTTGTGACTTTTTGGCTTTGCCGAGTCGGACGGACAGACCACAGTTTAGATTGCCAGCGTCTCCGTTGAGAAGGATTGAATTGGAATCGATGTGACAATTGTATTCAATGGCTGTAGTGAGCCGTGCAAGACGACGGCTCTCTAAGGAGCGCTTGAAGGGCGCTAAGAACATCGTTTTGCTGATGCTAATCGGTGGCCGAGCTTTGTTAAAAGCAAGTGTGTTGGTTCTTCTCATATGGAATCGCGAAAGACATTATAGAAGCTCTTTCGTTGTCTGAGAGTGTACCATATTCAAGCGAGCAACCAAGCTCAGGTTGGCGGCGACGCTTATTACGTGCATCTGAGCATGACTGTGAACCGTTTCGTGCGTCGAGTCGTGCTACTTTAGGACGAGTACCCATCAGTGGTTACATTCTCACAAAATACCTGAAAGCTATTCGACCTGATTGTCCCCGGTAATGACTGTTGTATTGAGCAATGTTCTCTATAGAGCTAACGCCCGATGACATGTAGACACATCCTATGACGAAGTGACTCATCCGTCTGTAGTGCAAGCTCTCCTGCAGTCTTGGCAGATTAGTGCGGATTCTCAATTTGAAGTGCCCAGCCGAAATGTGCAGCATCGCTTATGATAATACAGCCTTCGTACTTGCCCGGGGTATCCGGAAATAAGGCGTTAGCTGTCCCAGCAGGGACCCTAATTCTTTGGACCGAAACAGGTTGCGCAGTGAGAGGATTATCCGTCGATGCGAACTGCTGCAGAAGGATCGTGTATCCAGAAGAGAAATAGCGGTTCCTGATCGTCAGGTTGATTGACCGGCCAAACCCGGGGTTGCGTAGAGTACTCGTGGCCGTGAGGTCGAAGTCCAGTCCGGGGAGGCCCGCTTCTCTGAACGTGCGACCACGGATTGTTTGTCGCTTATTGATGTTCGCTGTAACAACGACGCGACCGTTTGTGTTCACCGGCTGGGGTCTAGTGAAGGAGTAGAGGTTGCAGTGAGGGCCTCTGGTTGGAGCTTGGAGAGACAGGGTCGCCATCGATATTTCGAGGAAGAGCTGGAGAACCTATCAATACGATTAGTGTGCGGTCTAGATGTGCAGTACTGCGTTGCTATGTAGATCACCTTGGAGAATCTGGTAACAAGCATCTTTGATGGCTCAGAACAATGTGTCTGGAGTGTTGTAATGGTCTTCTGTAGGCAAAAGAAAGAGCGCGAGATATGAGACGTCGGGAGAAGTCGTAGTCTGAACCTCTTTTACACTGCTTACGAGTATGATAGGAGACTCGAGATTACAATCGACCAGCAGGTGTCTTTATAGTACGATGACATCCTCGCGGAACCTCGAACAAGCCCAGAAATACACGGTGAAGCCAGAAAGGACCTGTCCGTGCCAAATTAGGAATGCGCGTTGAGAGTTGTGGTCTCTCGGCGTGTTTTGCGAGTGTAGCGCGTAGAAGCTGTCCCAACGCGTCCGGATGTTAGAATGGCCTGCATGCGGCCGATGGCAAGCCGTGCTTTGACTTGTGAGTGAGGATAGACGCCCCGGACCCATTGGGGAAGGAAGCAGGAAACGAATGCGATGAGGCTACAATCAGCTGCGAAGTCCTATTCTGCAGAACAATTTCAAGCAAGTTCAACTCAGCCTTGGAGTATCTTTGGAGTCTATGTTGGAGAGGAAGCCGGCTCAGAAAGCCTGGGGATTCTGGTGTTTGCAACAAAGCAGATGCATCGGCGCTGCAGCCGCATCATGGAGTTTCCTGCACCAGCACGCCAAGTTACCAAAGCTCAGAGCTTGACGGAGGGAAGATGTGTGATTCTCGCCCTGGCCACAGAGCTTGCTCAACAATGGTATTCCCTTTGGCGAAGCGAGGGAGGCGCGGAGAAGAGCGAAGACCATATCTCCGCTGCGAGGCTGACTGAACTGCTCCTGGTGCGGCGTCCTTCGGCAGAGTCATGAACAGAGAGTTTGTTGTTGGCCAGCGTGTCGCGCATTCATTCCGGGCAGAATCCCGTTAGTCAGCTTGCGATCAGCACCCAAGTGCTGCGATCTTCCCTGTTTCCCTCTCCGGACTTCACTCCGGAGCAGGAATGACGCAAGAATTTTGGATCGGGAGAATCCAAGTGCAACGTTTCTGCGTAGCAATCTGAAGACGGGATAGCGCAAAAGAGCACTCAGCTAGACGTAAAGGCAACCATAATGCCACAGGCAGCTTTCGAAGCCATACCCTCTCCTGTCTTGCGGGGGAGACCATGGAGACGATGTCTGTCCCTCAAGAAGGCCATGTCTTCCGTGCAACAGCGTGTCATCATCCCACTTGTGATGACTGCAACCCAGTCCCAGTCCTGCGAGAGTGAAGTATAGTTCATTGTGGTGGGATCCTGCCAACCCCCTCCTGTAGTATCAGCACTCCGGGTCAACCCGACAGGCTGCTAAAGTCCAACGCCGTGTGGCGCACAAGTTTTGGAATATCGATCTCTGTGAAGTGCACACCCCTGTTTTCCTCGTCTGCGAGAACGCAAGTGTATCCGATGATGCCGTCAGAGAGCCTCAAGCCGCGAGCAGCTGAGGCGGAGCGCTTGCCGCTCAGCGGTGGGCCACTATACCGTGTTGCCTCTTGGTACTGGGTACTGTCCTAGATCCTCGCGTCGTTCCGAACCGGAAAACAGCTTGATTGTCGGCGGCGACATTGGCCTGTCGTGGTCCGCTGAACCCGGCGAGGAAGATCGCGTCGTAAGGGCTCATTTGAGGCCAACATAGCTGCTTTGATGGCGGTTGCGGAATCAGCTATCTCTGCAGAGAGGCGTCGGAAGCGTTGCTTCACGTGTCCAAGAGTCTAGCAGCGCTGTGTTCCAATTCTGAGACGCGGAACGTTGCGTAAAGTGAAGTGAAGTCAGAAGTCCCAGACAAATTGGGTGCCAAGACCTGAAAAGCCAAAAGTCGTGGCATATCTGACTCTCCATCGCAACGGCAACGGCAACGCCACTTCACTTCATTTCTGGCCGTTCATCACGATGTCATCACACGACCCAGAGCAAGACGATCAACACGGCGAGGGCTATGAGGAACAGCACGTGCACACCGTCTACGAGCAGATCGCATCCCACTTCTCTTCCACCCGCTACAAGGTGAGAAGCGCAAATTTGCACACAGCCTATTTGGTTCCACAGACTGAGTATCGCTCTCTAGCCCTGGCCAATCATAGAACGCTTTCTCAAGTCTCTCACTCCCGGCTCGATAGGTCTTGACATCGGCTGCGGCAATGGCAAGTATTTGGCTGTGAATCCGGACATCTTCATCGTAGGCTCCGACCGGTCTGTCTCCCATACCCATCCCAACAAGAAACTGGACTGAAATATGCACTTGAACATCCGCTGTATGATTCGTAGTACACAGGCTGATACGGTAAGTGTTTCTCCTCTCCAGATCTTCCAACCTCATCTCCATCGCCCGCCAACACCAGCCCCATTCCGTTTGCATCTCCGACATTCTAACCCTTCCTCATCAACCCAAATACTTCGACTTTGCAATCAGCATAGCTGTCATTCATCATCTTTCCACTCCCGAGCGGCGCATCGAAGCCGTTCAAGCTATTCTCGAGACCTTGCGACCTGGAGGTCAAGCTTTATTGTACTGCTGGGCACTAGAGCAAGGCGGCAGTCGGAGAGGATGGAAAGAGGGAATGGATCAGGATGTCATGGTGCCGTGGGTGAAAAAGACGAAAGGCGTGAAGGAAGATGAGACGTTCTTGAGGTATTATCATTTGTATCGAAAAGGGGAATTGGAGGGCGATGTGGTTGCGGCGGGTGGCAAAGTGGTGGAGGGTGGGTATGAGAAGGATAATTGGTGGGTTGTGGCGGAGAGGGCTTGAAGAATTGGAACGATGTCCAGTATCCAGAGCGAGGGCTCGCGAGCAGCGAAGGAGAGTCCGGTCCATGCAGCTCGGCTCTGCTGCGCCGACTGCTTTCCCTGCTCCGACTGCTTTGCCAACCGGGCCCAATCATGACATTACGGGGACCTTGTGGCTCAAGCGGGAATCTGCTGCTACATACTGTTGGCCGCTTGGTCATTGTGCCACTGACGTTTCGCAGCAGGCTGAGACAGCTTACAGCCAACGCGGCTCCAACAGGACGGATCGCACAGGCTGTTCTCATCTCGATGTCGACGCATTGGCTCAAACTGTACTCTTCCCACGGCGACCTTTTCGATCCGCATTCTTGATAGCGCATGACAATATCGCGTGGCCTTTCTCCCCGTTGGAAGAATACCGAATTGAGACATGTGTGGGCTTGTGACTCGCACCAATTAGGCCTAGGGCGATTCCCAAAAGGGCCGCCTTGCGGCGTTTGACCTACGGCACTGAGTAAATACCCCTTCGGTCTCATTCTGCGATACGATTCTCGCATTTCTGGATACAAGTGACGCTCCTTTTTTGCTCCAGACGCCACTTGTGTGAGACACCAAGCTGGTAGATTCTGCAATCGGCAAGGCTATACAGTCGTCCCTCACTGACCACAACCAACCGCAGACACACAGCACAAGATCCTCACTTGCTTTCCAACGACACAGTTGCAATAACCGTAGCGTACCACTCACAAACACGATCACGGACATCCCAAAACTTGGAATCTTCTCCCTCGAAGTTCACAACATCAGCCTCTGAAACACTCAAATCGGAAGCACAACTTCTACGACGTCCAGAAGCTCGCACTTGAGGCACAAGATCACACATCCCTCAGATCAGCCCAGAGGAAGATACCAGAGCATACCAAGTCAGCTAGCATTTCCCTGCATCCAGCACCAGTGATGGCACTTCCTACACGCCGAGACTACATGTCCAGCATGGCGCGAGCTGACTGCGGCACATGTCTGCAGCCACTGACACAGTCGACCTCCACCACTTGCCGCCATTACTTTTGTCGCGGATGCATCCAGGCCTGGCTCCGCTCGAACAATACTTGTCCTACGTGCCGAGCAGAGCTGTTCAACGACGGTGCCCAGCGCCCTCGAGCACGGGAGCAACTTCGCCAGGAACAGCCGCGCAGGGAGCTCAATGAGAGCGTCCCGGTTGTCGACGGCCAACATGGACACATGCAGACACTCCGCGAGATACGTGAAATGTTGCGTGGCGCTGGTCTGGAAGAAGGGGAATTAGAGATGCAGGAAGACTTATGGAATGAGGTACGACGACCGACGCTGTCGCATGACAGGCGAAGATCGGTGGCCAACCATGCGACTGGGCAGGCAGTTCCCCAATCACAGCCAGTCTCCGAACGCAATAGCACGCGACCTCACGTTGGACATCCGGAAGCTGGTCAACGACGCCAAGTGCAATCACCGGGTGAGCCCATGGCAATGATGTCCAACCTAAACAGCCAACAGCCTTCTGCCGCAGGAGGACAAACAACGACCAGTGGCAACCAGAGTGGAAGACGCATTGTTGCCAACAGTGAACTGACCCGCGATGAGATCTCTGGACTCTATGCTCAGCTTGGAATGAGCAGACCACAGATTTTCGTTTGCGACTCTGCCGCCATCTGTCGTCTCCTGCGACGCCTGCGGCCTGATCAGGATGCGCAGCCCGCGTTGTACCAGAAGATTAGAGATCTTGATGTGCTGTACACCTTTGAGGTCACCGGTGACCTTTTCAGATTCAAACGTATCAGCTATGAGCGCCCCCCATGGTTTGATCATTTGCCTGGTAGCGACCATCGTTGGCAATCAATCGGGGCATTCTTCGGTCGTCAACGTGACTGGAAGGACAAAGTAGCCAACCATCTTCGTAGTATAGAACCTGATGGATTGTACAACCAAGTCCGATTCCTCCAGGAGGAAGAAATTGGGAATGTACTGCGAGAGGGCATGTTCACAGATGATGCATGGTTTTAGGCCAAGGTTCAGGACAATCATATTGCGCAGACGTTAGTGACAAGGCGGAAGATGACGTCTCATAGGTTGTCGGACGCAGACAGAGACCACATGCGGATTTACCGCATCGATACAACACGTATTACTCTGTCTGGGCTGCCATCATTACGTTGGTTCGATAGCAGTAAGTGAAACTTGCTGGTTGCACAGTGAGTGACGCAAAGATCGAACACTGCACTGCTGTATTGAATGTCATTTTGGAAATTTGGAGATGATTTGACGATGCCGCTTGACACTCTACAGAACATCGAGCGCGAAAGTGCTACTTCGAAGAATAATGAAAGTTGGATGCTTGACTGTCGTTAATTCGCTCGAGTTTTATTCCTAGGTGAGCTCTGTCCTTTGTGGCCTTCTCTGCTGATCTTCCTTGCGGGCCATTTGTTTCCTTCTCTCATTCCGCAGAATGGCTTCATACCCTGTTCGATGTACTAAAGAATTGAGTGAGAATGGTTGCACTCTCCCACATGAATCAATGTATCACGTGTGGCCTGAAGATTCATCCGAGTCCACGTATTGGAGATATCTTCTAAACTTATGCACTGTAACTTGTCTTGTACTTCAAGCAATGAGAACGAGATGATTGTCGCTTTACAGATGAACCTCGTTGGAGCCTTGGTAGTGTATCAGCTAGGATCTCGCCGGAAGGGGATGCAGTTTCGAAGATTTCAAACAGTATGCGATCATGTCACTTACCATTGCATACAACCGTAACAGAATGAATCGATTGAATGCTTCACAACTCCGTTAATCTATATGTGTGCCCAAAACGAGATTACCATGTGCGTAGATATGCTTTGCAATTTTTCTGCTGGCGCTCCTTGACACATGTGATCCTCCCGCTTCTCCGCACTTGCAGTGCGTATTGTGGTAGTGAATGAATCGCGATGCTTCGGAAAATCACCTGATTTAGCCAATCACTTGTTTCAAGGTCTATTCACCTGCTCGGGGAGCTTTGCGCCTACTAGAAGCTGCTCTCTTTCTCAACAAGTACTACAACAACAACCACTCGAGTCTCAGCTGCTCTACCGAATACGATTCATCAAGTCGACGACAACACAACCACAGCTCTCGAAG
Source organism: Cercospora berteroae (assembly GCA_002933655.1). Lineage (NCBI taxonomy): Eukaryota > Fungi > Ascomycota > Dothideomycetes > Mycosphaerellales > Mycosphaerellaceae > Cercospora > Cercospora berteroae. The sequence goes on along the minus strand of PNEN01000465.1, from coordinate 90,090 downwards.
GCATCGATGAACATCGAGTTCTGATACAACCGCACCGTGCTACACCCACAAGATGTCTCTGCTTTCTCGTAGAGATTATATGTCGCAACTGGCCATCGAGGACAGTGTAAGTGCCCCCAGCTAGCAAAAAGCGCGTTCAAAGATCGTACCGTGCGGTGTACTAACTGCTTTCGATAGGATATCTGCCACGAGCCCATGAGCAACCCAGCTCGCACCAATTGCCGGCACTTCTACTGTTTCGAATGTCTGAAGGCTTGGCTGGAGTCGAACAACACCTGCGTAAGTTCTCCCTCTACAGGCAACGTTGACAGGCGAAAGATATCTCTCAGATGCTAATGAACATCCACTGACCATTCTTGATAGCCAACATGCCGGACCCAGCTGTTCGTAGAGACCAATCAGATCACCGAGCAAAACGTTGAACGACAGAGTGGTTTTCTCCCGCCGGTTCCTGCGAGACGACTTTCGCGGAGTGGTGGTATACACACCGTAGTCTGGACGACATCATCGCACGCCTAGCAGAGCTGGAAGCCACAGTCTCCCGACTCGAAGGAGCTCCGATATCACCAGGAGTGGTTGAGAGAATGGCTGGTGAAAAAGTCCAACAACCACCGCAGCCCACAGAGCAACACGTTGAGCCGCATGACCAAAGTATCGCAGCATCCATGCCTGACCACGGGGAACTGAGCTACAACGACATCCAGACCTATGCCAATCAGCTTCAAGCCCAGAGCGGGACCCAAACAAGGGAAGCGACCTTCAACGGTACTGCAATGTTTCGTCTATTCGAGCGGCTATTCCCTGAGTCAGCTACGTTGCCTGACTGGAATGAAGGTCTGACGACTCACAACGTGCTGTACACGTTCGTTCTCAGCGATGGTACGGCGTGGTTGGTATACACAAGCGGCGAAGTCCCTGCCAGATTCAACGGCTCGGGGTCGGGCCCTCAGCGCGATGAACTAATCCGCGCATGGACTCGTCGCCAATCTGAATGGGCCGACAAAGTTAGGGAATGCCTCAATCCTGCGGAACAGGGTAGAAACTTGCTCGTTGAGCTTCAACGCCTACTTCAGGAAGACGCCGAGCTTCCATTCAATCAGTACAACATCATATTTTGAGTTTGTACTCGAATCATTCAAGAAGAGCAGGCGAGGTGATTCACAGCCGACGACCGTGAAACATGGGCTTGATGCCGCCTTTCTGGAACAATCAAGGTCCGAAGACTATAGACAGAAGACTCGCCGCAACAACTTTGGAGGAGCGTGATCACAAACTGTCATCCGATGCGACCATGGAGAATCCAGAAGAGGCTCACTTGACGGGGCTCGACCCTCGTTGGATCTGTCCGCAGGGTGCATAACTTACTCGGTATCGAATGAGCAAGCTTACAAGGCAGGGAGTCGATACAAAGAGCGGAGGAATAGTGTGAGCATAATACCTTGGAAGGCTAAGTGGAACGAGCGTGGGTATGGTGCCAAATGTCTGGGTGAAGAATTGTGGCATGGAAGTGAACATCGATGTAGAACTAATAGGCCCTCGGCCCCACAAGCAGAAAATATTTGTGCTCTTCAGGCCAACTTGCCACAAGAGACCAGAGCAGTCTTCGATAGGAGGCTACGTCCTTGCAGTCCTTCAAACCTGTCCAACCTTTGCGCCACCCTGTCCTCCCTTTGGCTCCTTGGTGATAGCGCTTCGGAAAAAATGAGGGAGCTCCGGCCACTTCTTCATGCAAGGGATGGGTGTCTCTTCAAGTCGACATCTCGAGCAACCGTGTCAAGGAGGAGAATTGTGTCTTACCGTCATTGCACCATCAGCCACTGATCTAATGCCTTTTCACGCCGAGTGAACTACTCTTCTGCCACATACTCTCCAAAGAGTCATTCAACGTGTGTCTCATATTGGATAGGCGCGCACGATTCCTGGTGGTTGTGTCTTGTGCAGCGTTTATCTCTTGGATACGCATGTCTCGTCCCTTTCTCCTTGAGACATGTGTCTGAAGCCATTTCAGTGAGACTTGGTCTCTCCTAGCACCTCCCCAAGCTGCTCACAAGACCTGGATCTGACGAAAGTATAAAGGCTCCTAGATCTGTTCCCAACTGACCAGCAAACAGAAAAAACACAAGACTTCGATCACTGTTCAAGCGTCTTCCAACGCGTCACTGCAACTTTCGCGCCTCCACACAAACCTACAACATTCCCAGTGTTCGATACCCGGACCTAGAGGGTTCAGCATATCAAGCAACAACAGCACCCGATAACGACCACTAGCCAGAGCAATCCTTGAATTCGCAAGAGGCAGGCTATTCATTCCAACAACACCTCACACGACATATATCAAGTCAAGCCAAGTTGCAACAGTTTCTTCTCAGTTTTACCAGACCCAAAACTGAACACGTCACCTCAAAGAAATACAATCAACATGTTTCGCCCTCGTTGCGAGCAGTGTTCCAGGGCTTTGAGCCTAGGCCCGCCATCCCCTTGTCGACATCGACTTTGTTGCAAATGTGTGAGGGTCTGGATCTGGCTGATGGAAGAGGAGACATGTATTACGTGCAGAGCACCGCTGCATGGACACTATGGGCATGATCTCGCCTGAGAATTGCCAGGAATTGGTTGTGTTGTCAAGAGCTTCTCGTGAATAATTCTGGATGCACAACAACGAAGATATGGGACTGCAAGAGCTCCAAGCAAATCTTCAGGGGCATGGAGTGGCATCATCGAATCGGCGGGATGCTCAAGGGCTCATTTCTGCAAGCAAAAGTTGCGCGGATCTGTTCGTAGTCCGATTCTACAGGACGAGGAGGGACTTGTTGTTGCTAATAGGTGTATGGCCGCAGAGACTCGCGCCAAATGCTCTCCAACATCCTCGTTGAACAGCGCGACCGAAAGAATTAGAGAAACAGGACAACGCTTTGCATATTTCACCATACTCGATAGCTCTGTCTGGCCAGATCATAGTCAGAGTCCTGTAAGGTTTCCTGAACTCAGTGCTTCGTACACATTGCAGATTGTGACCTGCGAGTCTAATGACATGTATGATTTGCTGCCTCGTGCAGATGCCCGCTGGAAACACGCCCCACAAGCGGGCCCTTTGAGAGGTTCCGCTGGTGACAGAGAGTATGCCAGGATGTAGCTAAGTGCGGGAGGGCGAGCCTCGTGCGTGGACGTTGAGATGTCAGAGGTCAAGGCTAAGCTTCACTTCGACAATTTTGGAGCATTGACCTCCCCCATATTGATCCACGCGCTGCGATCGATCAAGGTGTCTCTGTGAAAGTCGAAGGCACCATGTTCCTGTTGTCCTGAGCATCGGTACACACCGGTGAACGGGAGCGATGTCACGTTTTTTGAAGCCGGTCACGCTGCGGTTCACTGGCCGTCAAGTTTTAGTCTTCTAGAGGTCATATAGCGCGGCGCAGCCTTGCTCAACAACGTCTTCCGTGTCATCATCCTGATCGCCGCGCTTGACCTCGTCGGCGCGGCCAGTCAACAGTCAAAGGCCATTGCCGCTCCTCCCCTCCGCGTCCACCATCGTCGTCAACAGCTGCGCGCCGTCAGCGCCATCAACACGAGAACTTTCTCCTCCGCATCACAACTCCTGCGAACACTCGCGCCTCGCCCACACGACTACCGAGCCTCCCTCATCCCTCAGACTTCGACTGAACTTGAATCAAACCTGGGGGCCGGAACGGACACCATCTCACCCCTCCGCAATGGCGGTTCCTACGCGCGAGGAATACATGTCCCGGCTAGGCCAGGAGACTTGTGACATTTGCTACGACCCGATGGAGACGCCCACGCGCACTACCTGTCGACACTATTACTGTCTCGAGTGTTTGACGACTTGGCTCGAAACGAACAACACATGCCCTTCATGCCGTACCAAGCTGTTCGACGACCCCGATATCGATGAAAGCGACGATTCAGATGACGAGGAGGATTCGAGCGATGAGGAAGATTCGGAGGATGAAGATGAGGAGGAAGGAATGGATATCGAGGCAGGCAATGGCCAGACTGCACCTGCCGACGAGGAGCGAGACCGCTTGGATTACCTCAACTTCTACAACGCATTCCGCGCTAGAGCTGCTGCTGAACGCCACGGCCCACCTTTCATGGGCGTGGAGGATGCAGTCCGTTCCGACAGGCAAGCAGTGCAAGAAGAGCTCAGCAGGATAACTCGCACTGCCGTGTCACATGAGCCCGCTCAGCGACAACAAGAGGAGCTCGCGAGCCGGGAAATCGAGACTGCGCGCAACGGATACAACTTGAAGCCGCCACTGGGTCTGAACCCCATCTCTGTCACTCGCTTGCTCTTGGCATTGGTATCGAAGCATCAGCCGCTACCGCAATGGTTTCCTGAGATACCTGATTGGGAAGTCGTATACGTATTCGAGTGGCTTGCTAGCGTCTCTCGCTGGTGGTTCGTTCGTATAGAGTACAACGATCCCCCAAGCTTTGCCACTCTGAGCGCCTACAGACGAGTGTTGAAGGGAATCGATAATCGGAACGATCACCAGGAATGGGTGGAGAGAGTGTCTGCGTTCTTCTTCTCTGTGAACCGCAGCGATCTATCCGAAGTGGTGGAAGAGTTGAGAATCGAGCAAGGGGATGCTTCGCTTCCACCGCGACAGCATGTGAGTCATGGGCTACAAGTCTGAATGAAGAGGAGATATAGGGGAGTACTTGTGTCGTACAAGACGGATTTGACTGAGCGAGGGCTTGTGGCACATCCTCGAGATTGAGCTTCACGATGAGACATGGGTGGCAAGGAAGGAATGGAGACATTGGAGGTGTGTTCCATGGTGCGCTGAGATTAGAATCGGCCAAACGAACCAAGATCAAAGGCGGGCATGGTTGGAACACCCAACACGATCCAGTATTTCATGTTCAGATTCAAAAAAACGACGGTCCGCATTTGATGTTGCTGGAAAAAACTAATTGAAAGAATTTGTAGTCTGAGATAAAGACATAAGCTTCTCAGCTATACATGACTTTCTAACCCGTGAGCTCCCCAGCAGTTCTCGCAGCCTTCTAGTAGATGAGTGATCAGTAAGCACTTGCAGCGAGAGAAGATAAAGAATCAGACGAAACGGGCAGAGCCAATCAATAGCCTGCCGAGCCCTGTTAGTGTGGAATGCTCCTGGCTTACCACTGTTCTCTGCTTGCTGAAGCCCTTTGCAATTACCTGTCACAACGATTGTTGATAGGCTAGAGAGTTGGGACTGTCGATCGAGCCCAGGATGCTGGTTGTGCACTCTCACGCCGCAATTAGAACCCTCGAAACTTCTGCGTCGCTAGCCGGTCTCATGTGAAACCTGGTTTAGTGATCGTCCGCTATGCTCATCGATTGTGAGCAAATCTGGTCAATTTTGGTCACTGTAGTGACTAGAATACGTGAGCTTAGCCGGGGTTCCAATCTGTACTAGGAGGGGCACAACCCCCACAACCCGGGCCGGAATGTCTGGCCGCACACTGACTGTCTGCTCTGCTCAGATTATAAAAGAGACGATCTGCCATCCTCTCCTTCGGCTGAGAAGCCAGCAGTACTGTAAGCGCTCTCGAAATGAAGTCAACAACATTCGCCGTCCTCTTGGGCCTCGTTGGCTCAGTTATGGCAACGTTCCCGGAAGGATTCCCGTACGAGTGGTGCAATGACGGTGAGCTAGGCCGGCTTTCACTCAACCACCCAGCTCACTCTGCTTACGGTTGCAATAGGCTGAGGTGATCCGGGTTTAGTCTGCGAGAACGCTCATTATGGTGCTGTCTGCGTAAGTAGCTCACTTGAGACACAACTTGTGTGCCCTGTTCGGGATCGAATATTTCAGCGGAATACTAACTTGGTGCCTACGTTTGGAGTGTCATCCAGCGATCCAAGATTCATTCTATCACAGGCATCTCCCAGTCAATCTCAACCTCTATTACGCCGGCGCAGTCGCTGGTAATCCAACCTGTGGAGAGAACGGGCATCTACGGTGCTCGAGATAAGATATTATCCGAAACGCAACGGGTATAGCCCACCCTACGAATACGACGGGCGCATACGATGTATATTCTAGCGAAGAATGAGAACTGCGCAGTTACATCTGGCTCGTTCTCAGCACGACCGCTTGAGCTTCCGCTTTTGTGCAGTTTGTCGTGTTCAGGGCACGGAGCGTGAGCTCGATAGCAACTTGTACTAATGTCAAAACAACCCCATGGCGGTGCCAGGCACCAGAGATCATGAATGTGTGAGGTTACTCGTCTGTTTGGCTGAATGACGCATGCGGGCTAGCAAGCATAACTTAATTGTGGCTGGAGGAGAAATTACAAAACGACAGCTAAGTCCTGTCCAGATGGCGCTTTCGTCTTATATTCTTCCTAAAGCACGAAGATCTTGAATCGATACATTACTTCGATATGTCCTAACACGACTGTGGTCGCATGTCACACGACACAGGTAGGCAGATGTTGTCGAATTGTACGAGTTGATGGCCTGCGCAAAGTTCGGGGTGTCGAAAGCTGTTGCAGCTACGTGCATCAGACTGATGAAAGATTATAATAGGTGCTGGACACATTTCTGGCATCTTTCTCCACTTACGCAGTATTACAACCGTCTCTACGAATTATATGGAAATGAACCAGGAACAATTCGTTTTGACAGCGGAGAATCATGATCCCGTAAAATCACGCTGGTATACGCAGTCTCAAAATCCCGCATCACCGGATATAGTTGCAAATCACGCTGCGGCGGGAGTCCTGTGAGATGCTTACACGCTGGACCACCCAGAAGGCTCTGCGATTTCTTACGTAGCAAGGGCAATCCATACTGGTAAGCTGTTGGTGCATTGAGTCGACTATAACAGAGAGGTCTCACGGGATTCAAATGTATTGCGAAGGAATGTCGCAATAGCTAGAGCCAGAAGCGGGTTGGGAACGACCATCCCGTCGAGTCAACCTCTTCACATAATCCAAGGCGATATACCATTTGCACATGCACTATGTTACGATCAGCTTCTGGCTTGTATCGGTGAATGCGAGCGAAGACCCACCTACTCAGACTTGCCGCTCACAAGATGTTCAATCACCCAGTCGGCTGGTTTTCTTGCATTAGAAACGAACTCAATCTGTTTCTTGAATCTCCAACCTTCGAATTGCAACAACCAGAATTCGAACTCACTACCAGTCTTCAACGCATTGCGCCGGGACTGAAGTATCGCAAGGTTTTCAGATCGTACAAGCTCGACAGATCCCCAAGCACCATCATGGCGTACCCAAGTCGGCGCGACTACATATCAAGCCTTGTCCACGACGACTGCGATATTTGCTATCAGCCCATGACCGAGCCAACTCGCCTTCCCTGTCGCCACTTCTACTGTCTCGAGTGCATCCGAAGCTGGGTGAAAGGGAACAATATTTGCCCATCCTGCCGGGCCAAACTCTTCGAAGAACCCGCAGAACCAAACGATGGCCAATCAGAGGAGGATACCCCAGCGGTGTTGACCATCGTAAGCGAAGCCAACGACACCACTGGAGTCGAGACCCGCGCCGAACGGGCCCAGCCAGAGACGTATGAGTAATACTTGAATCGGGTGGATGGGATCAGAAGCACCACTCGTCGAATTTCTCGTACCAACAGACCACAGACCGTGACCATCGAGTCGACTGCAATGTCAATTGTCCTGTCGAGTCTCCAGTCTGAGCAGCACGCTCATCCCGACTGCACCGAGGATCTTGGAGATTGTGATGTGCAGTACACGTTCACAACCACGGAGGGCGAGGACATTTTGTGGACATTTGACCGCATCAGCTACATCTCCCATTCGCGATCCCGGTCAGCTGCTACCGATGCAGAGGAGACGAGATCCTATGCCGAGGATCGGGAAGAGTGGACGCGGTTGGTGTCGAGGTGGCTCCTTAGCGTAGACGCTCAGGAGTTGGACAGGTTGGTCGAGTTTCTGAGACGCGCAGACATCGGACGTCTGCCACAGGCACGCAGGCTCGTGGTATCTGTTCGGTACTAAAGGTCGTTCTCTCGAGAAGAAAAAGGGAGCCGAGCAGGCGGGCATACGGTGCATAGAGGGGCAGGGAGGCTGTAAAGTGCCTCGGGACCGGACTGGTGAGGAAATACGAGGCTCGCCATGAAAAGAGCTCACCAAGAACAATCGGCTCTTGCATGCACCCAGCAGCAGAAGGCCTAGTCAATCAGTATGGAAATCGAACGTTAATTTGGTCTGCCTGAGCGAAGACACTACGTTCGAAGGTTCTTGGCGTACAGTATATTCCGACGTGTCAGAGGTATTTTCATTCATTTCTTTCTCATCGTACAAGGCCGTGAGGCTTCCATCTTGTCTGGTATGGATGCGCACGCAAAGCTGATGTCCTCTCAATATGGGGCGCAAGAGTGATGGAGTCCTGAGAAGGCGGGCCATTGATTTGTCCGTTCGACTTGAGAAAGCTCGGAGCTGCACGCATTTTCGTTATCTCAGAGTCTCCGAGCAGTCCTGCAATGAGACTGCACCTTCAAGCGAAAAGCACTATTGTCCAGTAGCCTGGCCAATTCTTGCCTCGATCCACTGCTGTATATCGGGTTCCATGTTTGTATCGCCCCGATCTGGGAACTCCCAATGGTCTCGAATTCTAGCAGCGATATTCAGGCAAGCGTTGGTTGTAATCACCGAGTTTCGCAGCCGGCACCCAGATCTGAAAATTTTCATAATTTGGAGATGCGTAGAGTGTCAAGCATTTGCAATTTGGACCAGAGTTTCCAGATGTCAGCAGCAGTGAAGTCCGGCACTTGCGGCAGACTCGAAGGGTGACCTGGATCTGTGCAACTAAAGCGTCGTTGAATTGGTCCAGATACTTCCAAATCAAAGTGCTATCCTTGTCGACAAGCTCGCGATACGGGCGGACTTTCAAAAGTTTATGAACGTGCTGCGTCTCAAGACTCTTAGCCACTTCCAGTGCTTCGGGTAGGAGTGTGCTCTTTCGAATATGCATAATGGCTTCGAATATCTTCTCGGGCGGGGAGATGGCGCTCGCGGTTTGGATGAATTTATTCATAGCGGTTTTGGCCAAATCTGTCAAGAGGTACTGGAAAATGTCAGCACCGTCCACGATAGCACCCAAAACTGGCCCACCTTGTGTGCAGAATTGGCAATTTGCAGTTGGAGCTTCCAATTCTCATCTTGACCAGACGGACATCCAGTGTAGATGTATAGCAGAACATGCTCCACTGCGTCAGGATCATCATCTCTGAGCTCGACCACCTTCTGTGTGCTCTCCTGTGTTTCGATCAGTAATGCAAGGGCATCGTGTCCGAGAAACGTACACTGAACCCACCATCCGGGGCGCATAGCTTCATGAAGTACTCCGATTTCGAGCAGAGGATCAGCTTGTGACAGTAGATGCGCCTGCCACTGAAAGCAATGATGACATCCGAAAATGCCGGCTGATTGTACAGAGCTGAGGTCAGTAGGGCCATGACTGGAAACGATTCCGAGTGAAAGCAAGCAGTTCGAAGTCGTTCGAAAGCGAATCCTGGGGATCTGGTGGAAAGAACGTCCACTGTGGTGCTCAGATATCGGCGCAAAGAGAAGTGTTGCCTTGAGCTTCGCGTGAAGCGTCAAACGCAACGTGACAAGGGCGCGTTTCCCCCAACCTTGAACCATGTAGCGTCAAATTTTGATGGCTCGCGTCTGTGTTTTCTGATTGACGACACATCTCGTCGCGTTCGGTCCTCGTCAAAGATACCGTAAGACGATGCACTGCAAGCAACATGAAACTGATAACATTCTGAGGCAGAGAGAAGGCAAAAAGGGCAGACAAAGGACGCCGGGCCGATGCCATCAATGCCAAGACATACTCGGCACGTGTCGGTACGACTTCGACCTGGATGAAAACATCGGCAAAAGTCAACCAGTGGGGAGTATTTTCTCCTGCAACGGCCCAAGGATGGCCAAGAGCAACACGCCCTCCAAGTGGCGGCTCTGCCATAGGATGTCACGCCCACGGCACGCAGGGACGCCCCATGGGTAACTCCACGACACTACGGGATGTGGAGAGCAGCTATCGACATCCAGGTAGGGTTCTTCAACAGCTTTGCTCAACATTCACAGCTTTCTTTCAGACATCTATTTTCGAGACCACTAACAGCAGCAATGGGTGACATTGGAGTTGACGCGGAGAGGAGGCCAGACTGGGCCAACCTTTCTGTCCTTCACCGAAACACATTGCCGCCGCGTTCGAACTTTTTCCTGTACAACAACGAGCAGGATGCTCTATCAAGAGACCTATCAAAAGCGAAAGCCGTCTCATTGTCTGGAACCTGGAAGTTTCATCTCTCAAACTCTCCTCTCGAAGCCCCATCCGGATTCGAGGCAGCCACCTTTGACAGCTCAAAATGGTCCGATATCGCCGTTCCAGGCATGTGGCAGCTGCAGAGCTTCGGACGAGGACCTCAGTACACAAATGTGCAATATCCCTTCTTCGTAGACCCACCATATCCGCCGTACACGGACAACGAGACTGGCTCGTATCTCACCAAATTCCAAGTGCCAAAAGACATCCAAGACCACCAACTCAGGCTTCGATTCGAGGGCGTAGACTCTGGATTCCACGTCTACGTCAACGGGAAGGAAGTCGGCTACAGTCAAGGAGCTCGCAATCCATCCGAGTTCGACATCACCGATTTTGTGAAGCTTGGAGAGGACAATAGCCTCGCAGTTCGCGTCTACCAATTTACAGATGGGTCTTATATTGAGGATCAAGATCAGTGGTGGCTTTCGGGAATCTTCAGAGACGTTTTCCTACTTGGCTTTCCCAAAGAGGCGAGAATCGAGGATCTCTCTTTGCAGACACCACTGGACAAGGAGTATCGTGATGCTACCCTCGAAGTGCAAGCGACTGTCACTGGTGGCGGAGAACTCACTTTGAATTTGTCCGACGCATCAGGCAAGGCCATCAATTCCAAGTCTGTGAACAAAGAGGGAAGAGCTACTGGGACGGTTTCTGTATCCATCCCAGTACAAGATCCTCACAAATGGACTGCGGAGACACCATACCTCTACAACCTGACAGTTTCACTTGCAGGACAGCACATTGCCCAGAGAGTGGGCTTCAGGCAGGTAGAGCACAAGGACGGGCTCATCAAGGTCAATGGCAAGAGAATCGTGTTCAAAGGCGCGAACAGACACGAGCATCATCCTCTGTCCGGTCGAACTGTACCTTATGAATTCATGAAGCAGGATCTCCTGTTGATGAAAACCCACAATCTCAATGCAATCAGGACATCTCACCAGCCCAGCGATGTCAGGCTATACGATCTGTGTGATGAGCTTGGTCTTTGGGTCATGGACGAAGCTGATTTGGAATGCCACGGCTTTGAGACCATTGCCGACGCAGCTCTTGCCCCAGCAGAGCAGGCTCTTCCATTCTTCGAGCGTCAAAGCCTGACAAGAGGCGAAGCAGCAAAGTGGACCTCCGACAACCCAATCTGGCGAGAAGCCTACCTCGATCGGGCTCAGCACCTTGTTCACCGTGATAAGCTGCATCCATCTGTGATCATTTGGAGTCTTGGCAACGAAGCATTTTATGGGCAGAATCACACAGCAATGACTGAATGGATCCACAACTACGATCCTACCCGACTTGTGCACTACGAGCCAGATCTCGAGGCCAAGCACGTGGACATGCACTCTCGCATGTACCCAGAAATTTCTGATATCATCAAGTTCGCCGAGGATAAAAAGTCAGACAAACCGCTCGTCCTATGCGAGTACATCCACGCAATGGGTACTGGGCCTGGCAACATCAAAGAGTACATTGATGCATTCTACAAGTATCCTTCCCTCCAAGGTGGCTGGGTCTGGGAATGGGCAAACCATGGCCTGTTGACCAGGACCAAAGATGGCAAGGAGTTCTATGGATATGGAGGTGACTTTGGCGACTTCCCGAACGACTACAACTTCGTCCTAGACGGCGTTCTCGACTCGGACCATACGCCTCGCAGTGCTTTGATTGAGTATAAAAAGGCCGTGGAGCCAGTTCAGATTATTTCGGCCTCTTCCGCTGAGGTCGAGATCATCAATCGCCTTGATTTCACTGCCCTGGACCAGTTTGATGTGACCTGGTACACGGTCGATGAGACTGGCAAGAAGCTGCAGACTGGAAACCTTGAGCTGCCACGGGGTGTACAGCCGTACACGACTTGCAAGCTCGCACTGCCAGCCAAGGCAACGGATTCATCGCGTGAGACTTTTATCAATCTGAGTTTCGAGCTCAAGGAATCTGCTACTTGGGCTGAGAAGGGCCATGAGGTAGCATTGCTGCAAGTGCCACTCTCTGGGCCACGTCCTGTCAGTGGAGGCGCAAAAGGCAATGCGGCGCTGAAAGCAGAAGGGACTGCCACCTCGCTTTCGATCACAGCTCAAGATGCCGAGTGGAACGTCGACTTAGTTCGTGGTCAATTGCAATCGTGGAAGAAGAACGGAGAGGAACTCATTGCCCAGCCTCTGGAGCCCACATTCTATCGCGCGGTCACAGACAACGATGCACCTCGTGATGGTAGAGACTGGAAAGACAGACTACTTCATCTCGCACGAGTCCACACTCGCGAAGCCAAGTGGAACCAGACTGAAGACGGCAGCGTTGTGGTCGACGTGTCGCAAAAGTTCGCTCCTCCAGTCCTATCATGGAGCATCGACTTGCAAACTCAATACACCTTCTCACCTTCAGGCACTGTCAAGCTAAACGTGAAAGGCAGCCCAACAGGTCAAAACCTGCCCAAGACTCTCCCACGCATCGGTGTCACACTCGGCCTACCAGAAGCCTTTGACGACGTCCAATGGTTCGGCCGCGGTCCAGGCGAAAGCTACAAAGACATGAAGCTCTCCCAGCCGGTAGACTTATACTCCTCTAATGTCGCAAACCTCTGGGTCAAGCCAGACTTCCCACAGGAAAGCTCAAATCGCACAGATACTCGATGGGCGAAACTCTCTTCTCCGAAGACCAGCTTGATTGCACAATTCGTAAAGTCAAAAGATGGCGACGAGAGACACTTGTTCGACTTCCAAGCTTCGCACTATGATGTGGAAGATATCGATGAAGCACAACATCCTAATGAGTTGGACAGCAAGAAGAAGGATTTTGTCATTTTGAGACTTGATGCTGATCATCATGGTTTGGGTACTGGATCTTGTGGTCCGAGGACTTTGGAGCAGTATGCACTGAAGACTGAGCCATTTGAGTTTACGGTGGTCCTCAGCTGAGAAGGTCGAAGAGATGCTTCTGTGAATAGATTAGACAGCTTCATGTGAAGAGCGCATTGTATATTTCCTCAGCCTCGGCACAGAAGACGAAAGTCGAGCCGATCGGTAATCGGAATCCGTGCCTTGCGCGGTCGCGTCTATTCACGTCCACGGCTCCCTGTCCAGTGCTCCATGTCGCCAACCCGAATCGATCGACTAGGCGGAAAAGAGTATGAAAAGTTCGCGTCATTTTCGCGTTTGAACAGGGAGCCACAACCGAGCCAATGGAACCACCATCGTAAAATGACCAACAACCTCATCTCTGTCACCCTGCAGCAATCAGGCACCGAGGTACCAGACAATCGGTACCTTTGGAAGCAAGAAATAATCGGAAACATCCATCTTCACAACTCCGCAACAACCAAGACCCCGAGTTCAACCTTCTGCGCGAGAAGCATTGACACCACCCGAACACGAACGCAATGGACGTCATTCGACTCGCAGGCAAGTTCGACCCCCTTCACTAGTACATTGAACAGGAAGAACGCGTCCAGCACATCTAGAAACAGAACAACTGACCTGCTTCCCCAGGCCTCAATGAAAAACGCTGCATTGTCCGCGAATACCTCTCCCTCTACAACAACATCATCACAATCGGCACATATTTTGGCCCTTCACAGCTCACCACAGTCACGGCAATCAAAGCTCTCAAACGATGCATAATCCAACATCCAGCCCTGAGCACCACAATCCGCTACCAGCCAACTGAGAAATTCGAGCTCGTGCGTCCGGCCAAAGTCGATATTTCCCAACATCTCCAAATCGTAGACGACATCGGCCAAGGAAATGCTTTCTTACAAAACATTTTGGATCGTCTACATAACGACCCGATCGTCGAAGATGACTCCATACCGCAATGGAAAGCCGTGGTAGTAAGGCTGGAAACGGGATTCCATCTGGCGTTTTCTTGTTCGCATGGTCTTGCGGATGGAAGATCAGGTCAAGCGTTTCATGCCACTTTCCTGGAGACGCTGCAGAATCTGTCTTCTTATGATCAAGACATTGATGAGGATACGATTTTACCGACGACGAAACAATGGAATCCTCCACCACCGATGGAGAGACTAGGGAATTTGACGATTTCGTGGAAATTTTTGCTCGGACCGCTGGCGAATGAGTATTTTCCAAAGGCGGTGACGAGGTTTCTAGGATTGGCGGAGGAGAAGGTGGAGGATTTGTGGTTGGGTGCGAAGGAGAAGCCTGCGTTGCCGGAGGAAGGAGAATTGTTGGCCACGGGTGTGAGAGTCGCTTCTGTGCCGGCGGATGTGCTGGAACTTGTGCTTGTGAGCGCGAGGATGCATGATGCGAAGTTGACGGGGTTGGTGAGTTTCCTGATTGCGAGGGCGTTGGCAAGGTCTTTGCAGAAGAGGGGGCAGGCGTACTCCTCCTTTCTCGCCCCTCTGCCGATTGATTTGCGGAGAGCGCTTGGGAAAGGGCAAGGACAGATCGCCAACTACGTCTCGAACATCGTCGAGATGATTTCCATCCCCTCCACGAGGATATCAGATCAAGATCTGAGCGATTCCGAGTGGCTCCAGGTTCGGAACACCACTGCGCGACTGCTTACCGCTTCGGGAACGCTGGCAGACCAGCCTGTCGGCTTATTGAAGTACCTGATGAACTTCAGAGAGTACACACTCAAGAAAGCAAAAGCTCCTGCAACCGAGTCTTTCGAAGTCAGCAATGTTGGTTTATTTGACGGCACTGGCGCAGCCGAGGACGCCTCACCTCAATGGCGCGTCGATCAGATGCTCTTCTCACAGTCGGCGAATGCCGGTGGTCCGCCACTCAATTTCAATCTTGCGAGTGCCAAAGGGGGCGATTTGACGATCACTGCTACTTGGTGGAGGCAGATGCTGGGAGTAAGAGATGAAGACGCATTCGTGCAGGAGGTGTGCGATGCTCTTGTTGAAGACATGAATCATCTGGGGTCTTGTTGAGCTCTGGGGTGTGCTTGCCTCGATCTGACGAATCACTCAGCAGGTGGTAGTAGTCGCATCTAAGAACATGGGACGGCAAGAATGAGCGATTTAGCGCGCTGGAGATGCACGGTCTACAGCATGGACATCCGATGCGAACGAGTGTTTAACACCAAGTCTTCACCGGGAAGGGCAAGTCCACATCTACGCATCAGCTTACACTGTTCGGATGTCCAGGTTCCAGCTTGTGCAAACAAGGAACATTCACAGCTATGAACATCACCCGGAGTTCGTGACTTGCCATATTCACAGCCCAAAACGAATCCTTCGTTGCGTCTTCGACTACAATTTGGCAGAAGCATTCGCCACCTTGACTCGGCCAACTACCTTCATCTTCGCACGACCATTGCTGAGGCATACTTTACCACCCTTCACCTGAGTGACGAAGCGAACGCTCTGGAAGCCATTGGAGTCCTCATCGCCGATCGTCCAAATCTTGGTCACAAGCGTGTCTCTGTCAGTGTGCGTTAGCATGAAGTGCGTCTCCACAGCAGAAAGGATTATGAGAACCTACCCAGCCTTGACCGGACTCGCGAATCTCGCCGCAAACTCCTTCAAATTCTTCGGATCGCTACCACCCAAGACCTTCAAGAGGACAAGAGCTGCAACATTGAAGCTGTAGAGTCCATGCATGATAGCCCCGCCGAATCCCATAGCTTTGCCAGGCTCCGGAGTTGCATGAAGCGGATTGTAGTCTCCGTTCAATCGATAGAGATGAGCTTGCTCTGGTGCAATTTTGAACTCATACGACGCCGTTTCAGGTTTCCCTTCTGGAGGAGGATAACTCTGACTCTTGGGACCTGATGGACCGCCCCATCCACCTTGGCCGATAAAAAAAGCCGATCCTCGGACGCGGGTGTAGACTTCTCCCGTTTCGGCATCAACGAGATCATCTTGTGATTCCAAGACAGAGCCGACTTTGCCTTTGTCGTAGACGCCCAGTTTCTTGGACCGGATCTGGAATTTCTTGCCATCTGAGGTCTTGGGCAGAGGCTTGAAGAAAGTCATGTGGCGTTCTCCATCTATCACACGTTTGAAATCGAGGTCCGGAACGCCTGGAATCTTGGGACGACCGCTGTTCTGAGCGGCGTAGAAGTCGACTACATCGTGGGCTGTTCCTTTGAATGGCAGCACGATGGGGAAGGTTGGGAAAGCTGTAAAGTTGGGATGTAGTTCCTTGTGAGCAGTCAGTCCACGTTCATCTCCTACATGGAGCCGTTCGGTGCGACTTTGAACTTGATGCACTTACATAAATCAAATGCAGCTCATCAACTGTGGCGCCGATACTGTGCGCAAACAACAGAAGATCCCGCGTCGTCCATGAGACGTCTTTAGGCTTTGATTCGTGTCCTGCTCCTGCGCCGCTCATGATGTTCAACACCTCAAGTTCTCAGAGCTTCGATAGCTGATAAGTCTAAAGCAGGATGCTTTCTGGATGTTTGTAAAGCAGCTACGAAGCAGAAGTGTAGTTGAGAGTAAGATTTGAGGCAACACTTCTCATGCCGAGGCTGATCAGCGATGCTTCCATCCCATCCGTTGCAGGCTGAGCCTCTTGCGCACGAAAGTTGAGGTTGCGAGTACTTCTATCACTAATCATCCTCCAACATCCGGATTGGCTTTCCCCGCAAAACC
Organism: Cercospora berteroae; assembly: GCA_002933655.1. NCBI lineage: Eukaryota > Fungi > Ascomycota > Dothideomycetes > Mycosphaerellales > Mycosphaerellaceae > Cercospora > Cercospora berteroae. The sequence goes on along the minus strand of PNEN01000465.1, from coordinate 73,199 downwards.
TTTGTCAGCTCCGAGCCAAATGATCTGGAGAGACGTCCGCGAACACAAATGCACTCAAGTCCAGGATATCAAAGTTTTACGAGAAGAAAGGAGCGTGGTTCCTTGCGCATGGGCACGATCACGCCGTGTGCTATGATGCACTACATCCCGCTGGGACTTTTCATTCGCGGTTTACAAGCCAGTCATTGCGCTACATACACCAACGCGTCTGTAAGCAAAACTAGGACAAACCATCTGAACGTATGAAGCCGATGTCACCGTGCGCGCCATCGACTGGAGAGCCTGACGAGCTGTAGGAATCACCCTTCTGTCCCGCTGACTGACTAGGCCCGACAAACTCATCAACTACGCGCAGCGAGTTAGACACAGTACTGCGAAAAAGTTTTGGCTTCACGTACCTGGACAATTGTATTCACCGTCGTTGACGAAAAAGGGCCAAACGACACCCTTCATGAACGTCTTCCACAATGCTGGATTCGCAGCAACTGATGGCTGTTGCAGCTGGGCAGGCGTGAGATGAAGCAATTTCATCACAAAGAAGCACATGAGATCTTGAGGCGTGCGCTCACTGAGCTTTGCATTGAACGGGATGAAGTTTCCGGTGCCGACATTTGCCCCCAACTGGTCTCCTGTCTGGAAGAACATCTGGAAGGCGGTTGGGAAATTCTGCGCTGCAGTCCATGGAGTCGCGCGTCGGAACCACTTTTCAGGAAACTTCTCGTCCAAGAAGAATGGCGCCACGTTTGCGTAGTCCGCAACGTCTGGGTTCGTTCCGTTCGGCAGCAGAGCGAAGACTAAGACTCGCTCGACGTGGCTGACGAATAGCCAGATCAGTCCTGCGAGGAAGGATGGGTTGTGGGTACGAGATGCAACGTAGCGATTATGTGCGTCTTCGACGTGCATGTCGAACCCGAATTGGTCGCCGCACTTGTTGGAAGTGCCGACATATCTAGAAAGGTCAGCCTCGATAGGAAGTGTCGTTCGAAACACGAGACTTACTGTTCCCAGCGATCGATCAAGAAATTGGCATTGGTACCCCAATGCGTGTCCTGTCTAGTGATACTGGAATCAATCTCGAACACACCGTGTGAGTCGAGCCCAGGAGCAGGACCGAGAGTGTTTGGAACACGATTAACTTGCCCTCCGATCGAGTATTTTCCAGAGAGCAGGTCACGGCCAGCAAGGAGTCCGAAGGCAGACAAGAACGTAGAGACCTCGTAACTAAGACCCGAAGGCAGTCTGACATGCATTCGCTACTTGTGCAAACGATGTTATGCCGTTGCGATTGATGTAGCCATGATTGGCCAAAGTGTTGAGAGTTGGACACATGCCACGCACATCAGTCCTGCCAGGCTTTTGGAACTGGTGATTGGGGTCGTCACCGGGAATCTCTTTCAACCCGAATGGCTGTGGGACTGGGAGCTCGAGATTCGCCGGTTGACCCGTAAGAGGCTGCAGGACATTGTTTACTATGGGAAAATGGATAACTTTAGCATGCGTGCAAGGAAGCAAAATTTCAAATGGTCTTGCGACTTAAGAAGCCCGCCACCCAAGGGGAGATCTAGGACTGCGGTCTGATTGAGCCCTAACAAGTCCCCTTTCGCCTTTCGCATATCCCACCACTCTAGGACACGCTTTTCGCGTTCAAGGGGGTCGGTCTCACCAGCATCACGAACAACATTTGCGAAATGCGGAAATACATTCGCTCCTGCGAAGTAAAGCCAGAGCAGCACAGTGATCCTCATGATGTCTTGACGTACATAGTCGGACGTGCAAGTAGGAGAAGCCTTGCCAGATTTGAGTTTAGGTGTTATATCTGTGGCAGTCAACAGAGTGATCACTGATTTTACCAATCATACTCAATATGGAAAGCGTCCTGGGTTATATATCGGCCTTCTGCATCCCATTTCAAGCTACTTCAGGATACCAAGTCTGCGGCCACTAACGATAGATAGCCTACTTTGCCGTGAAATGCCGAAAGCAGTAAGCCTAGTAAAACGACCGGGTTGCGCGAGCTCCTAAAGCTAACTAGTGCGGTAGCTCTGCACGATTGCACCGGCAACTCTCCAAAACAGCAAGCCAGATAACACCTTTTTGTCAGCCACTTTCGTGAGTCTTCACTGACAAGACAATGCTTTTTGACGTCATGACAAGACTACACTCAATCTGCCTCCTTCCCCAGGCGAATGCGATTGCTATATCTGTGATTGGGGCCCGACTTGTGTTCTTGAAGCTATACTCATCAATTTAGCTGTCTCGTCCGTTGGTCCTACGTAATGTGATAGTGACGCTCACGCAACGAGGCCCACAATTTTTGGTCAGCGTACGGAGGGATTGTACGATCCACCTTCTCCTAGGCGAACGGACCTGAGGAGAACTCGCAATGCTCCGATTCTATCCCAAGAAGTCCAAAGGGCGCTAGATCTTCTTCAGAAAGCACAAGGCTCAGACCAAGGCTCCAGGTTTCGCCCGTCTTCACATCTTGTATCCAATCCTCTTTTTGCTGAGGATCGTCCCAGAAGATAATTAATCGAGCAGCCACGGCGGGGTTTTGCTTGTATATACGGAGACCCTGTACCCAGTATGTGTAGAACATAGCGGTGTATAATGGGAAAGGGGGGTTGCGCTCGCGCCACTGCGGATCAACATGCATATCTTTCTCGAAAGCCCTCCGCTGGTCGTAAGACATGTCGGAAGGGAAGTACAGCGTTCGAAGCTCGCCATACCCACTGGAGAATGCGTCTCGTCTTCTGCGCACTTTGGGAAGGGTGCAAAACTCCGTTGAAGATCGTAAGAGGCATCCGGGAGCTATCTCATCGAGGTATCGTGCCAAATCAGCGGCATATCTGCCTTTGCAATAGGCCTCGTAGATATCCTTGCTCGGCCATTCTGTTTCACTGCTTAGTAGGTCTTCAGTCTCAAACCGTTCTGATACTCACGATGGACAAGCCACAGCTTTACAGGAGTTTCCTGCGTCACACCCCACATGGTTGCAAGTCGACCATCAGTTGCGCTCCGTCTATCAATCTCGACGTACTCGTGAGGCGCCCAAATCAGATCTCGAAGCCTGAGCATCTCTGAATCATCTAGCCTTCTGATTGTGGCACAAGTCAAGCTCGTTAATACTTTGATGCTCGTGTGGTCTGGCGGATCCGTCAAAGGCCAGCTTTCAGATTTCTGTCCAGATGTGTTGCCGTGAGCGGGCAACAGTGGAGATGGCGTCTCAAATATGTTGTAGATATAACGAGTGGCGCTGCGTGCGAAAATCTTGCATGTGAGGCGCATATTTCGAATGTCGGAGATGCTGTCCCGCAACTGGTGGATGATGAGGTCGATCAGCTCTGCAGGGAGATGGAAGCGGCGACCAGTGACTTCGAAGTCCATGGTGGATGACCTGCGCGTAGAAGTGTGTCAGAAATGCTGATGATGGGCGACGTTATCTTGGTTGCTGGGTGTTGTTTGCTCCTGGGGATATGTTAGTTGTTGGGTGTTGTCTACTCTTGGGGATATGGAGTGGATACAGTGAAGAGGCACAGCAGGCGCTTAATGCACGAATGGCATGGCAGCCTTGGCGGTCCTGATGGCATGCTGTCGGGCTTCCTTGCAGCCGGAAGTCAGCAACAATGCCAGTGCAAAAGACTAGACAGCGGATTCTCTGGGCCTATATGCCAGTGTGCTACAAAGCGTTTGCTTCACAGTCTCACCTACGAGTTACGAATTGGCGAGACTTTCAGTGGACAGTAGATCGAGCTTGGCGGGTTTTGAATGAACACCGCACGGTGCCGCGGAAGCAATCACACGTGCGTACACTCAGCGGATAGAAAAACGTTGCGTTTCTGTCTCGACCGCCATTGTTGATGCGCCGCAAGAACCGCGGTCACCGTATCGTGTAGCCAACTCACAGCCTGAGTGGCTGATTCAACTCAATCTGCACTCCGACCGAAAGTTGAGGGACTTGCTTATAATTGCTTCCTCTCAGCTCTCTCCTCGTCTCCTGCAGAGTCTCAATATACGATGGATTCGGATTGCGCTTCATGGTCTCCAGAAACGCCCAAGTCATTGCGCCGCAGTTTCTCCCTGCAATATAAGCATCCTAGCCCCCACAATCAGCCCAAAGCACTTTGAAAGGAGCTCTGCCAAGCGTAGAGCTAGAAGAGAATAATGATACTCACCGCACTCGTCTCCTCATCTCTACACCCCGAATACATCGTCACAAACTTATTTTCCCGACTCCAATCCCGTCCCGTGGTATCAGCTTCCAGCCCTGGTGAGTCATGATGATGCGAATGCTTAAAGCCTTGGAAGAAGCTGTTCGCGTCACCGAGCATGTGTTTCGCTGCTGTAACGCTGTTGAGCCCATAAGATCCATTCAACAAAGCATTCGCTTCCATGACTAAATCCACTCCAGCTTTGATGTTGTTCATGACTGAGATGTTGCCTTCGTCATCAGTGCGGTAGATGTATGGGAGCTCAACGGCAGAGCCTGAATGACAGCAGTCGAGAATGATGAACAATGTGCTGTTCGGAGGTAGAGCGGAAACGAGGATCTGGTGAAGAAGCGTGCTATTGATCTGGCCGGCACGTTCGAAATCTACTGGATAGAGTGTGTCGTCATAGCCTGTCGTTCGATTGTCGTCAGGCTCTTGTCCGCCGTGTCCGGAGTAATGTAGGAAGTTTGTTGTGCCTGGCGTGGAGACGAGCCAGTTCAATGCGCGGAGCAAGTTCGCATGAGAAGGGTATGCGGGGCCAGAATTGTCATCACGGAGTACCACTTGATTTTCCTTCCGGTACCCTCGATATGAGAGGAACTCGGCCATGTTTTCGATGTCGCTGTGGCAGCCTCGAAGTTCATGTTTGCTGCCGGTGTAATTTATCCCGATGAGGAGTGATTTCTTGAGAGGTTCTCGATCCATGGTGACAAAGCCCAGCCAAGTGGGGAGCGGACGCCGGTTTTGTCGAGGTTGTGGTTAGCAGAGAATATTTGTTCGTGTCGTTCGGGGAAGAGAATGTGTCGTTGGGATTCAGGACGCGTCACAGCTGTGGTCAAGGGCTGAGGCTAGATCTCAGACTCGAAATAGGCTTCCGCAAGAACTATTGAGCCGAGTTTCTCAAAGCTTGATGAGGCTAAGCTTATTTCTAAGCAAAGGTACAGTCCAGGACCATATCTTCAACCATTATTGTGATCTTAATGAACGATGGTGCCCAAAGCTGATGGCATCGAGCTTTTCAGAATCACGAAAAGGCTCTGTGAGCAAGAGGACCAACGCAGTGGGTTAGGAGCGAGTTGCGCAAAATCTACGGTTCTTGCTGTTTTAATCTTTGAAAACCAGACCTACTGTGTGCTCGCAAATCCCGAAAGGGCTGCTTCGCTTCCGATCTCGACGAATGGACACTGAGGTATTGCATTGAGGCAAATAAGGACGTGTCCTTGTATGTATCGATCGCTTCCCGCCTCATGAAAAATATGGGAGAGGCGTCGTGATGTATCCTCAGTAATAAAGCCACAGCCAGACGGGGATTGCCAGCGGAGCCAAATAAGAAGGAAAGCAACTTCGTTCATCTTGCATCCTCGGTAGACGTCGCACCTCATGGAAATGGAGGCGAACGCATATGCTTAATTGGATGCTGTTCAAGGTGAGACATGTTTGTGTCAAGGACCAAGAAAGTAAATGAGAGGCCTGAGAGAAGTGAAATCGCTCGCTCATTGATATCGTGTCAGCTGTCCTGTGTCCCAGCCATGTCTGAAAGGTAATGCCTCGCCAGTTGCACCGAACGCCTCGCTAAATCCATGTCAAGTAGTCGAAGCGCCTAGCCTTAGGCGCCAATGCCGATGTGCTCCTCACCTGAACCACTTCAAGACAAAGTAGACGAAGATGATGAAAATGACCACTCCTCCCCAGAAGATCCACTTGTCCTGCTTGGCTCTCCTGCTCACCATGCGAATCGTATCGCCACTGATGCCCAGAGTCGTGCCAATGTCGTACAATTTCCTTTGCGTACCCTTCAACATCTCTCTCTGATCTCCCAGATCGCCCAGAACAGCCCTTCCTCGTTCCAGATACTCGTCCAGTGTCGCGTTGGCCGTGCCGAAGAAATTGTTCTCTCTCAGCGCATGTTCTTCTCGCCCCTGATTTGCTCCCAGTCCGTAAGGACTTTGGTACGAGCTATAGCTGTTTCCCTGCTGCCCAGGTACAAAGTTCGGGTTGTTCGTTCGGAATAAGGGATTGACGTTCTCCCCTCTCCCGCTCATCGCATTGGCCGCGACATTCTTATCTGAATACGGGTTCTCCGGTGTCTCGCTTCCTCCGCCAGTATACCCTCGTCGACCAAAGAGCTCGGATCTCTGCTCGACATGTTGTTGCTGTTCGCGCTCGGCTTTGAGCTCTGCAAATCGGGCTTTGAATTCGAGGAGATCGGAGCGGAAGTTTGCAATTCGTTCACGACCCTTCCCCGCCTTCTCCGGAATGAGCTCGGTATCGAGGGATTTTTGGTAGTCGTCTAGTGTTCGTGTGAAACTGGTGAGGAGTGTTGTAATTTGACCTTGGAGTGCGGCGGAGTTGGGAGCTGTGTTGGAGGCGAGAGTGTCTAGATTGGAACGAAGAGACTTGGACTGGCGAAGGGCATTGTTGTAGAGGGCTGACATTGTGAACAGGCGAGGTGGTGTTGTGGTTACATGGTGGAGGTGTTGGGTGTTGTTTGGTGCGGCATAAATTTTGGCGAGAAGACGTGGCAGGATCGGCGCGGTGTCACGTGCTCTTGAATTTCACCTCACGTCCCTTTGCCATCACCAGCACCTGTCATCCTACATCAACATATGACTGACGAGTATTTCGGATCGCATGTGCCGATGACACAGATGCTGCTTCCTTTGTAGTGCCCTCTGCTCCTCCGCTGCGACCACCTGCTCCTGGGCACCGCCTTCTCTCTTGTTGCCGTCGAGGTTCCAAAAAGAGCAGAGAATTTCCGGACGAACGTGTCATGAGGATATTAGTGATCGCCGCTTTACGAAGCTTGGAAGTCGTGTCCAATGTGAGGATAGCGCTCTTTTCGGGTTTCACCGTGTTCAGTCATCGTTCACCAGCTGCCATGGAGCCTGAGGATCTAGCGCTCGTATCCATCAGTCCATTCGACACCACCGACACAAGTTAACCACAGGAATGGCCGACCAAGTCGCATCGGAGTCCTAGTGCCACCTACCGTGTGTTGAATGATCTCCAGCCACCCGGCTGAATCGTGGATAGGAAAGGAAGCCTGCAAAGGGCGGCCCTGCGGACTCTGCATCGGTCTAGGAAGTCAAGCCAAATGAGAAAGATGGAGGCCCAGTGCCCGAGGTGATACACGTTCTCGACGGGATTCCCAATACCATTGTTTCCAGTCGGCAGCAACAAGCTATCTATCGCTTTCTTCTCACCTTGGCTTCCCGGAATTGCAAACTCAAGCAGAAGCAAAGATGCGATTCTTCATTATGTTGCCGCTTGTAGGAACTCTGGCCCTAGCTCAAGCGAACTGCAGACATAGTGAGGCTTGCACGATTCCTAGAGGCAACCCTCTCACTGAAGTATCGCCCCAACGAATGGCGGACCTCGATCGAAATTCGCATACTGAGTGTCTTGTAGGAGTGTAGAGGTACACAGCGATGTGCTTTTAGCGGACAATTGCTCTCCGGAGGACAAGGCTGCAACGCGGACGAGTACTGCAAGAATGGGGGATGCGTATGTGCATTATGCGTTGTTCTGAGTCATGGGAGCTAACACCACTGCAGGTTAAAAACAGTGTGGGCATCAGATGCTGGACACGATGTTGCAAGTAAGATGCGGCAAAAGGACTGCCGCTTCCTGGTATCATCATTCATGTCCTGCATTCCACGATTCCTGCGTCTTCGCCCGGAAATCAGCGGAATATTACTACCATTCAGCAACGCCATGTTGCGCAGCATCGCAGCATAGCATCTCAAAAGGTGACGAAGAAGACCTATCGTACACTAGCGATGAGACAAGCAAGCGCGGATAATGTATAAGTACAATGGGCAAGGTTCTAAAGGCAATGATTGGCATTGATCAACCTCCATCAACCGATTGAATGATTCAATCGTCGAAATCAAATAATCATGCCTCCAGATTGGTTGCAACCACTTGTACCGAGGGCTCGGTCAATTGAGTGGCCTTCTTGGCAAATTCATCGTCCATGTGTGAACATCGTTTGCCCAGAGAGAGCGCGCACGGAGGCCATTGAATTACTGGATAAGGCACGCTGGTATCGCGCTGCGATGGAAAGACTTGGCGCCAATTGGTTGCAAAACTTAATCGTAACTACCCTTGGCTGCAACCATTAGCCTTTACAATCAAGTCAGAGCCTCAAATTGGTTTTTGAGACCGATTTATCGCGATCATTGCTCCAGGATGCAGAAGCTAATTCGGCCGCAAGGAAGGAATCCGGATACGAGACCGGTATCAATGCTGGAATCGACGCTACAAGGAGGCTTAGGGGAGAGCTGCTGGCTCTGTCATCAAATGGGTCGTTCCGTTGGGGCTCGCATGTGTAAGTTACTTCGACATGAGCTTGCGTCACAACGCAGTCCGCTGACCTGAGAGCCATTCGCACGAGCAAGTGGTCGCTGTCCTCATGCAAGCAATGATAATATTGCTCGAGTACTGCAGTCCTAATTTTGCGAGAGTTTTGAGGCCACCACGTCCTTAACCAAAATTTTGAGCCACCCTCGGGTTACCATAAATATTACTACATGCTCCCACCAGTTTCTGTTCTGGACACATGCTGATTGCACACCGCACAGCTTTCCTAGATCTCGTATCGATCGCTTCAATACAACCACACAGTCAACGACAATCCCTCCGAACAACTGCGATGCCTGACAAGCGCGTGCCTGCCGCCGAATCCGCGGCCTCGAAGGTCTTCGCGACGCCAGAGATCCTCGGGGCGATCCTAGGTCACCTCGATCCTGTTGAGTTCACTCAGGTACAGCTAGCTCACCCTTACTGTCTGGACGTAGCCAAGAACTTCCCGCATCTCCGTCGCCAGTTTTTCCTTCAACAGGAGCCCGGAGCCATCGATGGCGGCTTCCAGCTGAATCCAATCTTCGAGATGGTATTTCGAATCTTCGGATGGAGCATGGGCCCGACCGAACTCGTACGCCGGTACCCAGAAGAGGCAATCTTGCGGTATCGCCCCAGTCGTCTTCATCTTTGCCAAGATTGGAAGGACGAGTTTCGCTTTTCTATCAGGCAATCATACGAGCGTACGTTACCAAGCAAAGATGAATGGAACTTCGTTCTCAGCCTTCGGCCATTGTTACAGCGGACCTCATTTGCCACGGCGAGCCATCCGGTTTCGATCTTTCCAATATGCGATCGCGATCGCGATTTGGTGCCTTACGGCTACATGGACGTTTTGGAAGATGCAAATTCTGTGTGGGAGGTGCTGAGAATGGTGCTTGAGCAGGAATTGTTGGACAGGGTGAAATACAAAGCCGCAGTGCCACGTCATGAGAATCATGACCGACATTTGAAGCATGCACTTCATGATGCTCGGAGTGGACTTGGAGATCTCACAGGTGCTGTGTACTGCCTTTGGCAGTGAAGAAAACTGCGAAAAAAGAGAGAACAAATAACCAGAACGTGTAAGGAAACCTTTGGCGGGAGACAGGAGCATTGATCTCAAACACAAGACTAGATGTGCAAAAAGCCGGCAATACAAACAAAGAACCATACTGGAAAGAAGAAGGCGACCAGCTTCGCAGCTTCCGATCCGCTCACGATCAGCTTGCGAGCCCTCCTGAGGAAACCACGGAGAGCGAGGATGACTACGAGAAATATCTCGAAGAACTGCGCACCCAAATTCCACGATGCACTTCGTACGCTCCAGGTTGGATATGCGACAGCCTCGAACGGCATCTTCTCCACTGCAGCTGCGGCATCTGACCCCCTTCCTGAGACGATTCAGGCCGCGTGCACTCCTCATGGACGAGTCTTCGCAGATGACCGAGGCTCGCGCTGCCCACTCAGTCGTGCTTGCCGCCCAAAACATATTGGACCGCGTCTTGATCATTGGCGACCCGAATCAACTGCCGTCTGCCATATTCAGTCTCCGCAACATCTTCTCAGAGTATGGCAAGAAGTCGCTGATGGAACGTCTGATCAATGCAGGGCTCAGGCCGATCGCCTTGGCGGAGCAATACCGCATGCATCCCAGCATCAGCTCTATCTTAAATTCAACAATATATGATGGCAAGTTGAGAGATCGCTCGACGGTTCGTGGTCGAGAACACGCCATTAAGTTTCAAAATTTTATGGCCCAGCTGGCCACCCGCAGCAAGACGCCGTTCAACACGGCAACGAGCTCCATCATGATCTCCCCTGAACGCCGCGCAGACTTTCATTTCGGTTCTCAAATGATGCAAGGGAGCACATCGCGGTACAATGTTCAGACGGCAGTGATCGTCTTGCGTACCATCTTCTGGCTCCTTGAAAAAGGTAAGTTCGAGCAGGAGGACATCATTGTGACCACGTTTTACAAGAACCAGAAGCGCCTATTGGAGGCCATTCTTGCGCCCTTGTATCCGCGTGTGCGTGTCTGGACTGGAGACGGTAGTCAAGGTAAGGAGGGCAGAATTCACGTCATTGACTGCACGATCCTAGGTGGCGCGGTGGGCGAGAACATCGGGTTCTTAGGCACCGACCCACGTCGATTCAGTCTTGCGCTATCCGGAGCTCAGGACGCCGGCATCGTCATCTGCTCTCGGGATTTCTGCAATGGCAAGCACGTCTCTACACCATGGCCGGCGTTCACAGAGGAGCATGCAAAAGCAAATGCTATCATTGGCGATGAGATGTGGGCGGGTACCCTACTGCCGGAGAATCTGAACTCCATATTAGAGAGTGTGCTCCCCGATTTCTCACGCCGCGCCGGCAAGCCCAAGGTCAAGACCACACTTGCAGCGGGCGCACTCATGCCAATCAAGGGGACGGAAGCTCCGCTGGAGAGATGTCACACCAACGTAGAAGCCTTCGCCTCGAGCATAGGAGAAGTAGGCCTCGACGCAGCAACTGCGCGACAATAACTGGAACGTGCAGAGGCTACGGGTGTGCCTCAAGGAGTCCCTGCTCTATCCCCTATGTCCGAACTGCATGCACACACCTGTCCCTTCCCAACTTATTAGTCGGGACACTCCATTTGGCGAAGCCGGCACGTCGATCCTTGCCGGAAATATGTTCAAGAATCTCGTAGAGAAGCTACGCCAAAGACACGAGGCCCATGGCTTGGGAGACCAGGCGGATCCAATTCCCACTTGGGAAAAGCTCGGAGCTGAATTTGTGCCCCAACATAACCATATCAACGAAGATGGCCAAGTGAAGAACGCGCGTAAGCATACCATCATCACAGATGCAGCGCTGCGATACATCAAGACTCGCACTGCCCAGCAATGCGCACAGTCGGTTCTGAGGCTCAGGTTGAAGGTCTTCTACCTCCTGGGCGAAGGAGTCTTGCAGTTGCATGAGGTCGATATGACCATCTTCATGCTTCCTATCGAGCCGATCTCCAAAGTGGGTGCAATCTTCAACGAGTGCCGTTACCGGAATCCGCCCATGCACTCTGAGGGTCCGTTCTTCCAGATCAGAAAGACCCAAGGTAGAGAGAGACGTCACGTCCACGTGTAAAGTGGGTCCGTGCTCATGTAAAGCCATGCCTGTCCCTGTACAATGGCTTCACCAACATTGGTTGGGCACCGTTGGAATTTTTATCACGGAAAATACTGAAGTGAGACTTGATGATCATGTGAAAGTGAATTGAAAGAGGCTAACAACCTGTGAGCCACCTGTGAGCAACTTGGGTGGTGCACTGGCATACTATCCCGACCTGGAAGCGGCCAGGACTCGGAGCGCGAGGCAGTGAGTGCTTTTCACCAGAAAAAGACGAGTAAGTGGGCTTCAGTTGCACTGAATGCAGATCATTCCGTCCTGCGAACGAAGAGCGGTGCCGCTCTTGGGAGAGATCATATGGTTGCATTGAATGACCGTCTGCAGGAGACAGTGGCATGTAAACATGTCGTTTCCGTCTATCCAAGTGGTTGCCGTGCCGCTCGAGGCAAATACTATCCAGTTGGAGTAACAGAGATGATGCTAGAGACAGAGGCATCAAAATTGAATCACTCCGTTTCTCGAACATTGACGACGCCATCGGATGTATATATGAGTCGTCAAAGCCTCGCGCCAGGCGAGATCCACGGAGCTGAATGGGGAGATGGAACCCCATGTGTTCTGAGGGTAGAGTAGCACAATCATCGATGCGTAGCGAAATTACATGATGATTCTCCCTGTATTCTCTGCAACTGAAGTGGTGAACAACGCCACGAGCGCGAACCCCGAGGCTACAACCGAGAACGCCCTTCTGGTTGCGTTTGCCTAATTGTGCTGTAACTTCTTCTCGCTTCGTGACCGATGTTACCTCGCCAGCTGCACGAGCGAAATTGTCGCCATACGCAATTCTGTCTGCCTCTGCAGCTTCGAAAGCGGCCTTCTTGTCGTCTTTGTGTTTGACAAGTGCAAAAAGAAAACCGCGATTGTCTCGTTCGGTACGTCGGTCACGAGGTCTTCAACCTTCTCGACAGCGGAATGCCAGCGAATGTAGTCGATGAACCGGTATTTGCAAGATTTGCAGGTAACGCCGGGGTGGCCAGGGATTACGGAGGTGTACCTGTCGTATCTGGTAGTTTCTTCGTTGCAGGCCAAGCAGTACCCTTCGACCTCTTGCCACTTTACTGCTGTCTTTATGTCACGCTCGGCGAAGACTTTGCGCACTTTTCCAACTGGCCAGTCCAACTTATCCTCGCAGCCGTACCTCTTCGATTACTTCTCCTTCTAATGACATCTGTCGCATATGCTCGAGCTCTGGAAAGCAGCATCGGTGTTTCCATCCTGATAGGTTGGCTCTCGTCCTACCAATGTTCGCTGCGATTTCTTCTTGGCAAATCCCACCAAGCCCGTTCTGTGACGCGTTCCAGTCTGCGGTGGCGACATACTTCTTCATGTCTGCAACATTGCCGCCTTTGGTGTTGTCAACCAGGCCCATCTCGACGGCGTTGGCCTTGGTCCGACGCCAGTCGATGAGATCGTCGGCATCGGATGTCCATTTCTTCATCAAGTCATTGGCGTGTCGACAACAGTTGAGGCATGTGAAGACCAGCTCGAGATCACAGTCAGAGATCTTGAACTTTGCCCGGCCATATGCGGTCTTGCCCTCGCCAGACATGTCTCTCTTGCAGCATGCGCATTCGTCGCCAATTGTCTGGATGATCAGCTGCTTGACAGTGAGCTCCCCCAGGTCGCGATAATCTCCCTGTGCCCACGTCGAACCGTGGTTGGCGCCAGAATCGTGCTGTGGCTTGTATGCTTCGGGCACCGCATTAGAAGCGGCCTTCGCCATCTCGGGAGTATGCAGGGTTCGTCCGGTCAATGGCTAATGGACAAAGCCTTTTTCAATGGTGCTGTGGACATCGATCGTATGTACTTCGCTTGCTAAGGTTGTGATGATGTTGCTGACATCTGGTTCGTATCGTGCCAGCACACGAATGGTCCATTCCCGGGCGTCTGAAGACAGCGCGTGCTTCAGGTGCGTTCCCATCGCCATCGAGTTCACATGGCCAAGCTTTGCGTCCTGCATGCTCCAGAAAGCTGACTTCCCGGCACTGGCCCACATTCCTACCAGCGGCAGCAGGGATGGTCGACATTTTGTCAGAGATTTGGTGCCAGAACCGGCATTCTCTAGGCCTAGCGATACTTTTGAAGCCATCTTGTATCCAGAAAGAAGTGATGGCGCCGTGGTGTGGGTATCAGAGATACATGGAGGTGTTGCCGCGGCCACGAACATCGTGGAGAGCCTCGAAGATGCGGAGAGCTTTCTGCTCATCGCCATGGACGATGCTCGCAAAGAAAGGAATGTCGAATGTGTCCACGGTGAATGGGTGCAGACAATCTGGCTCTTTGTTCCGTAGCGACAAGGACTGCAGCCATCTGTCCTTCGCTCTCTTGGCCAACTTGCTCTCGAGGAGCTCTCATCGCTGGACTATCACGGGATCTTCGGCGTGCCTCATCGCTCTGACTTGCAAGCGGAGCTCCACGTACACGGGATATGACCATGCCATCACGCGGCAGATGGTGGTTCTCAAGTACCGCGCCGTAGAAGTATCTCAATTAGCAAGCACTCAGAGCAAGAGTCCGTGCGCATAGGGAATTCACACCGGTCCTCATCTCGAAGCAGAGTATCCAGGCAGAAGCAGCCGTGAAGGGAGCGCATGAGCTTGTAGAAAATCTTCTCGAAATGCGGTCGCCAGAAAACCACTTACCGAAGACTTCTTGCTGTTTGTCTTCTGTTTGTGGCACCTCATCCGCAGGGAGCAACTTCTGTGGCAGATGGGCATTGTGTTCGGCCTGCAGAGTATCGCGGAGAGTGTCGTAGAACAGACGGGATTGCTGACGACACATGGGCACCAGAATCGCGCCGAGAGCGAAAGGAGAGCCTTCTGCATCCTTGATCTCATCGCGTTCGGCGCCGTCGGACCTTCCAGTGCCTGCGTCAAAATCTTCGACGACGAAACGAGAATGTCTCCATCCGACCCATACACAGGGGCATCGGGCATCATAAACCACTGCTGAAGCTCTCACTTCACGCGTGTCTCCTCGCAGAGTGTGAAGAGCATATTGTAGCTCTGGCTATATACGTCCCACATGGATATGACACTCTCGAATGCCTTCCATCCAAACGTCGAGCAGTAGTCTTTCAGCATGTATCACACTCCTTTCCTGTTTGGAGTGGCCAGCAGCTCGCGGAATTGTTCGGTATCGCGAGCAAAGGTTGCTGGCGTCTCGATGCCGACTCCGAGGCTCTTGATGATGGAGAGTGTAGTTGGATTCGTGATGTGATATCTCCATACATATGTCAGGTTCTCTGGCGCCTCAGACCGTGCCTCTGCCCTGCGCAGGTATCGCTGCGCTATCAGGTTTGAATTTGCCAGCCTTCCTGGGGAAGGGTCTTGTGGAAATCTTTTCTCTGGTTTGTGCAAATCACAACACCATCTCGGACGTCGCATGCGACCTGAGAGGTGTAGGTCCGACTTCTCGATCTGCGACGATGCGTACGTGCTGGTGATGTAAAGTGTATTTGGCGCAAACTTATCTCCAGAGAGTCGCTTCACCTCGTTCACGGCCTCGATCTCCAACCGCGCTCTGGTGCGGCCAAACCAATTGCTTGCCCACCTAATGTCATAGTGCGCAGCAAATCGTTGGAGTTTGGAATCTAGTTCTCTTTGGCGCGCATATGTCGGTCACTGGACTCGTGGATGCGCAGGACGGTCGCGTTGACAGCGGAGTAGTTGCAATGATCACAGTGATATTTTTTGCTGGCAAGAGCCTCGGCTTCACGCTTGAGAGTACGTGGACGCTGTCGGGCATTGTTCATCTTGGCGTATTCGACTTCGTGCAGCTTCCGCTTCTTGTCGATGTCTTCGAGCTGCTCTAGCATAAGGTCGAGCGGTGTGTCTCTAACGCGCTCCACGAGAGCATTGTGGCTGCACAGGCCTTTGCATTCATGAGAGGTCCTTCACCTCGTCTAGGGCTTCTTTCTCCAGGCCATGGCTGGCGTAGTCAAGTCATTTGACTTCGCGCTGGGTGTCACGGTGGACAAAAAATCATTCAAATTTTCAGTCGAGTTCAATTCCGCCACCTGCAAAGTGTTTTTCCGTTTGTTGATACGTGTGGTTGTGCAATCTTCAGTTACACGTAATGTCGTTGGACGCACTTCATGGCCCGCGAGGCAAGTCAACAGCATCATGCGATCTGGGTTGGTCCAGACTCCAGGAATCTGACTCTACCCTGTTGGAGACCATGCAGGGCTTCGGTGGCCACGCGAAGTTCCTGTTAATGGAAAAGAGTGACGTGGGATGTCACAATCCAAGGCTCCAGTAACCGATCATTTCTTGTCCGACCCGGTCTGGCGCTGCGGTAATCGCGTCTGTTGGCTTCATGGCGGAGAGAGCATCGGACTCGTCATGTCGAAGAGTTGCTCTTTGGCGCGGCCAAACCAGTCGGGTTCCCACTTGGCGTCGTAGTGGGCAGCAAATTGTTGGAGTTTAGAATCGAGTGCTTTGTAATTATCTCTGGCCCGGCTATCTCCGCTTTTCTTCTTCAGTCGGATCTTTGACTCGAGCAAATAGCCCTCTCCCTTCGCTCGAAGAGCCTCCTTTTCCTCGAGCGAAGCTATCGGGATGGCATCGATTTTTGGCGTGGTCAGGATGAAGTGGTTCGATTTGTCTCGTTTTATACGTCGGCGTTGTGGTGATCATGGTATCCTATGAGAAGATGATCGTGCATGACCTGTTGAGCGTCGCAGAGAGCGCAGGAGGATCATTTTGAGAAATGGAAAGCACTTTCATCGTTTGAGAAGTGACGTATATGGGACTCCTGCTGCAGCTCATTGTTTCCTCCATGGTGCCTGCTGCGGGAGCGTCCCTGACATGTGAGAGGGTCCGCAGATGGAGAAGGCGACGTGGCCTGTGCTGCACGATTTGCGTTTCTGCGAGCTGGAACAATTCGAGGCCCCGCCAAAACTTTGCTCTATCGATGAAGCACGGTGTTCCAGGTGGTCGTTGTTACTCCAGCTATTGTCGGCCGAGGCGGCCATTCTCCAGCGCCGTAATGCGGCGATGGATCGTCTGCTCCAGAGAGAGAATCCTGGTGTCGTCTGTATCGGACCTTACGCCCGAGTCGTTCCAGCCAAGTCCCACGTCCACTGCACTCTGGTCGCATTTTTACCTTTCGCTGAAGGCGGGCCAGACTCGAAGGAAGCCTTCAGCCTGCTTGTCTTGCTTTTCTTTGGCCAGCTTTTCAATCAGGACAACCACAGCAGCGTTGGACTCGGAGCAGACCAGCACGCCATCTTGAATCCTTCCAGCAATTCATTGATGGCGGCAAACAGTGTAGACTTGCCTGTGCCTGGAGGGCCAATGACCACCGGAGCGCTGTGTGGGAAGAAGTGCACTAACGCCGCGCTTCGCTCGCTATTCAAGCGGCGCTTCGCGCAAATATCGCGGATGCTGGTAATTGTGTGTCCCTTTACGAAGAGCCAATTGTTCTCTTCGAGCCAAGAGTCACTCAAATTCTGCGCGAGTACAAGACGTTTCCAGAACCCCAACTTGCTCCCATCTTCCATTTCGGAACCAGTCTGCATCAATTGTAGGACTCTTTTGTGCAGTTCAAGTGGGCTCGCAAGACAGGGCTCTCCACGCCTAGAGTCTGCGAGCGTTTCATTCTGAGAACGGATTTGCTCCCAGCGTACTGCTCGCCAGGAACAACGATTTCGGTCCACGTTTCTGACCCGTTCTGTTCGACGAGGGTGACCTTCATCTCCACTGGCTCCCTGAGCTCTGGGGCGAGACCCTCAGCCGCTTCGAGCGCAGCACCACCCGACTCTGCTTCTTCCTGCGTGACTGCCGCTCGAAAGTTTAGCAAGACAGTCCACATGTCGGAGCCAGCGACTTGGTCAGGAATGAGCTCGGCCTGATGTGTGCCATTGGAGACCCAGGTCCTGGGAGTACTGGTGCTCAAAGTAATGGCTGCCAAGAACACTGCAGACGTATTGTCATTCAGACGAAAAGCTGTTCTGCCTCTTGGTGACCCTAAGATCGGCACGTGGCGCAGTAGCTGGGGATTCGCCTGCAAATCCTCATCGAGATACCGTTCTTTGTTTTGTTTGGTTTCTTCTGTGGTGCATCACGGTCCATGGTCCTGTTCGCGAATATCATGTCGAACAGCGCCCAGTCCGAGGAGAAACCCTCCCAGCAGAACTCCAGCTTCCAATCATCACCACAATCTTCGGCCGACGCGGCGAGGAACAGCGTGAACGACAGGACGACTGGCACGGGCATAGACACAAAAGGTGGACAGTACGCGTCAATCATGCGATCGTAACACGGTTACCCTGTTTCGTGACGATGATGTGGAGCTCTTGTCTCTTTTCTATCAGGTCCAGCATCTGTTGGAATGTCTTCTGTGCCGCCAGAGTCTCCGGTGTCATGCCCACAATCGACCGCCTCAATACGATTCGTGCGAGCTGTCTCCCTTTGAACGGAAAAACTGACTGTTTCTTCAATTCATGTCCCAAAAATGAAGGGAGGTTGCCGGTTTTCGCTTGGTCCATCTCGAGAAAGGGACGCCAGTGAAGATGGTGTAGCTGCCTCGGGAAGTCAGTGTACATAGCTTACATCACATGCGAACAGGTGTCCGTCGTGCTTCAGATCGTAGCTCTTAGTCTTTCGGGTGGTGTTTTTGATCCACGTCGCCACGGAAAACAACCGAGCTTTCAGAGAGATCACATGCATCGCGTACATCTCTGACCCACTTCACACAGCAGCACACTCCAGTTGCCCTTGCCTGCGAGCTTCAACACGATTGATTCTTGCAGAAACATATCGTAACCGACCATAAACTTCTCTTATCTGTATGTGAGCTTGTTTCACAAGAATTGTAAATGCAGATGCTCAGTTGCCTGGAATAATCCGGAGGCAAGTGCGATTATCCCTGTCGGCATTCTGTGAGCTACCATCACCGATGCCTCTCCGGGGCATTTGAGCATCCGGTGCTCATACAGGCAAGGTTCGCGAGAGATAGCTCGATCATTAGCTTTTGGAGCGTCTCGTGGCAGTCGAAATTGCTCGGTATCCAGATCAATGTCTCTCTGCAGTGATCGGGCCATCTCCCAGGGCTTTGTGCGTGGCTTGGTCCATGTGTGCAAAGTATGCGTTTGAGTGCTCTTCTGGTGATCTAGAGAGGAGGTAGTCTCGCATTTCCCGATCAAAGATGGTGCATCCTTGCTCCGTTGCCTGCTGGCGACGCACTTCGAAGGATTTGCGAGAGACACCACGGAAGAAGTCTCTTTGCGAAGCTTGGGTTGTCTGCTCGCGTTTCAGCAATTCGTCGTATAGCTCAATCAGGCCCACAGGCCTGGGTGCGTCTGAGGGCAGGGAAAAGTCGTCCACGATAGCAACAACATCCAAAAACATCCCGTCCGTGGGCTCGTAGAAGTGTTTCTCGATGCGATCTCGAATCGTGCTGAGACTCATGGGCCTGCTGTTCGAAATCGACTGCTGGGCAAAGGGTGCTTCCATGAGGCCTTTGATGATGCGTCGCTGACTTGGCAGATCGAACGGGACATCTGATGCTATCTTGATGGTCTTGTATGCATCGAGGTCGTAACGACTGAGAGTCACACGGGTCTGCGGCTCGGGCGTGTCACACAGCGGCTTCAGGTGGCCAAGCCCTCCCTGCTCCAGCAAGCCCACGTATTTTGGTGGTGCCGTGAGCTCCTCGACCTCCTCGACGTCCAGATCTTGGACAATTCCGTCCTTATCGTCGATTTCCTGGTGCTCTGGAACTTGGAGAAAGGCATCATCGTCAGACAACTGCGAGGGCCCAGCTTCGGTCGGCGCAAGTCACTGTCGGGCGGGGATGTGAATGGGTGCAGACATTGTGGTCCAGGTTGAGGTGTCGTTGTTGCTGGGAGGTGGAAGAAAGTTAAGTTCAGTCCCAGAGCTTTCCGTGCCAAGTCCAGCTCCTGCGCCGGCACGGCCACCCGAACCAACCGCCCATGGCACTCCAGACAGACAGCAAGCAACAAAACATCGATCGTCGATCGCAGCATGGCCGCCATCCCGCCGGTAGTGCGCGGGGAGTTCCTCTATCGGGATGTGTTACTCGCAGACGTTGGCGGCGAGCTGAAGCGTCATCCACGAGCATCCGAGTCGGAATTGAAAGCTCTCCTGAACGGCAAGAATGTCGCAAAGGATCAAGTAGGGCATTGGTGGGAGGCACAGCTAATCCACTATGGCTTGCAGCGCAGCAAGCAGAAAGATACTGCTAAAGTCAGATTGTCGCAAGCTCTGGCGCAAGGGAAGTTGAAGACTCAGCCTCCGCACCTAGCCGATATGGAGGCTCAGATGAAGAAGGAGTATGCTGCTGCTGTCAGAAAGGCGACGAAGTCGAGTCCAACTCCTAGCGGCAAGACTGCGAAGCGCGGTAGAGAGAAGGAAATGGAATCGAGTTCCAAGAGGACGAAGGTGTCGGTTCGCGTCGGCGATGTCTCTATTGACATTGATCACGGCGATGCGGTATCGACTAAGAAGCAGAAGAAGAGCGACTCGACGACCAAGACGACTAAGACGGTCGCTGCGCCCAAGAAAGCCGTCGCTATCAATGCAAGCAAAGCATCATCGAGCGTTCCAGCAACGCCGAAGGCTTCCAAGAAGCCACCTGGAAAGACTTCCTTCTCCAACGACAACCCGTTCCAGAGCTCCGCGTCCGACTCGAGACCGACACCTGCTACCAAGACAAAAGCAGCACCAGTCAAGAAAGAAGCAAAGGTCAAGTCGGAGCCTGCTGCTCCCAAAGCAACTCCCATGCACCCAGCATCCTCTACTGTAAAGCACGAAGGCTACCTCTTCGACGAAAATGCCATGGACACTCGAGTCGACATGCCTCCCGAAAAGTGGGAGATAACAGGAGTCTACTCAGTCCACTGCCCTCAAATCACAGAACAACTGCCTAATGAAGAACCAAATCTTCGACTCTTCGTCGAAGTCAACGTCGAATCTGGCATCACTTGGGGTGGTTTCGAGCTCGCCATGAAGTCCGGCGTCATCAAAATGGACGAGATCGACTTCAATCGAAAGTTGACCTTTGGTTGGCGCGCGAGAGACAGTTGGGACAATACTCTTCGTTTCGGGAAGAAATGTTTTGGCGAGATTGAGTTCGATGGGAACGGTGGCGTGTATGGGGTCTTTCACAGCATGTTCAATGAACCTTGTGAGTTTACGGGGAAGCGGAGGCCTGGTCCGAGGTGGTCCGGGAAGAGTGTGTACAAGTATGAGCAGGAATGGGACGCGTTTCCGAAGGAGGCTTATGGTCGTTGAGCAAGGCCAGAAATAATTGCCTGGAGTCCTAATTCTTGGATGAGACGCTCGGTTGGCGTCTCGGACAAGGTTGGATGATGGGCCACACAGACGCAGGTTGTTCGCGCATCGAGCATGGAGCTGACCTTCTTGTCGAATCTTGTCGGCAATATTAGATTATTGGTATACACCAAAAGACTGCGCTTCCTGCATCGCAATAGCTGCCATGATTGCACACCTCATCGAAGTAACTTGGCAAGAAGTCAATCATCAAGTTCTCGTGTCCTCGTCAAGATCGCTTCCAGCTCCTCACTGCAGCTGAATCTCTCTGCCTCTCCAACATCGTAATGCAAATCACATTCTCTCCGTCGGCGCCTCCACAGGCCTTCTCTCGCTCGAGACTTCGCTGATCACATGTGAAGGTTTCAGCTCCGCAGGCTCAGAGCCAGGACTGTCGACATATCCAGGACTACTCCATCCAGCCACTGCATCACCTTCGCCAAGAGCGACTGCAGAAGAATTTCTCAACGACGCCTCTTGCCTTGCGTTCTCACTCTTCCTCAACCGTGCCCATAACCACGCAATCGTCCCCAAAGCAATGCCCAGCGGAACTCCCAATCCCACACCAACTCCAACAATCGTCCCGCGCTCAACAGTATCCGCCTCCGCATCCACCCCAGAAGCTGAAGCTGTCACCGTGACAGTCTCTCGTATCGTCTGGACCTCAGTACCATTCTCGTGATTCGTCGTACTCGTACTCGTCGTCGTCGAAGTCGTAACATCCTCCAACATCGTCGTATTCAACGGCCCCAAAAACGTCGGCGCACCATTTAAATTCTAAGAAATTATATCCTTCACGATTCGAACAACAATCCCGTGTCCTCGTATCGTTGATAAACCCGCAGCAATACAAATTCTCGGATTGCGGTGTATAGCAAGGTGTTATGACTGCGTAGTCGGCTCCATAAACTGTCGTACCCGTCAATCAGCAAGACAACTTCCCAATGCGCCATCGTAATACTTCGAGAATGCCATGTCATATCGAACTTGGAAACTCACAGCTCATACACTCATTCTTACACCCCAACCAATTCTTACTGGTACAACCTCCATGATACAAATATCCTGCTGTCGTGCTCATACAGAAACCATTCGATAAGCATGGGTCGATGTTGGGCCAGCTACCAGAACTTTTGCAGCAAGGACCTGGAGAAGTGGAATTTACGCCGGGACAGGCTTTTTGATCTGTGGCTTCGGAGCCATCGGGGGCGCAGCATGTTTGGGCGGAGGTCAAGAATGGGAGGGTGGTGAGGAGGAGGATGGTCTGCAGAGAGGCTGTAAGAGGCATGATTGAAGGTAGGAGATTAGGGTATCATTTAGGAATAGCAACCAACATCATTCAGACGACGTCTCTGGGGTTTCTATAAGCAAATTTTGGCGTGGTCGCACAGTGCTGCTTCATCCCGTGTGAAGCTCGCATGATGCATTAGTACATAGCGTTCGAGCCCGAATTGGAAATCATAGAATGCGATGATAAGATGCCGACTTTCTACGTTTTGGAGTGAGTGGAGCTTGTGGGCGAAGAAGCCCTATATGCCCGTAGTATTGCCAGAGCGGGACGCGCTTCTTGAAGAACACACATTGTCGAAGCCGCGATTTGACAATGCTTGACCAGTGGATACGTGAAGGCACTGGCTGAATGTAGTCTCCGAGGAAATTGTAGGCTTGCATTTGCGGTTGTTGTTCAAAGTTGACTGGCTATGTGAAGAAGGCTTGCATGTCTTTGTGCTTCGTCGCGGGGATCGGGGCCGAAGGATTCTGTCAAAGCACTGGAACAGCTTTTAGCACGAGACTTGCGATGATCAATACTTGTGCCCGAAGATCTCCCTCGACCGATATGGACAGTGCTGTGCATCGATTCGTCTGTTTTTTAGTATTCATCCAGAGACTTTGTTTCGTCCGATCAGTCTAGATTGATGTCCATTGTCGCGTTCGGCACATCTTCGTGGTATCAGTTTCGTCCGACGTTTGATTCTATGTTATGTGGTCAGTATGCATGACATGTCTTGGAGTGTAAGAGTAGAAACTGGAAGGGTAGACATGAGAAAGTGCAATGCTTGTTGTTGGCCTCGTTGCCTGACACATGCAATCTCGCGTAGAAAGCTTGACCTCACGAGCCGCGTAGTTCTATCCCTTTTCCGCAACATGGCAACCATCAACGTTCGACATCATCCTCGGGATCTTTCATCATCAACGAGCGAACAGGAAGACAATGCCATCAAGCAACTCAGACTGTTGTACGATAATTTCTCACAACGCCCACTCGAGATATGGGTGACAACGCTCGACACTATCTCGAACTGCCATTGGAACTACGCCGCAAACCTGTACCATTGAGACATGCTCGCAGTACGCCAATATTGAGTTGTCAAGGAAGCATATCTCCACATCCACCACGCTACGAGGACTTATTCTATTGTGATCCGTATGCCGAACAACCTCGTCCAAAGAGCAAGCATGAACCCGCAGTCTCAGAACAAGAAGTGGCTCCGGATTTTGACCAGCAGCTCAAAGATCTAGTTCTTGTGACAGAGGCACCCGGGGAGGGCAGCGACACCTCATCTCTACATGGCGGACGAGATCCAGAAAAGGTCTCAACGAAGCTCAGTCAGTTCAGACTTGCTGTTGGAACCGCTGTCAATGATGCAAAACACTTCGCTGGAGGCTTGATACCTCATCCTTACGAGGCTACCAAGCATTACTCAATTCTTCGACATTCTCTCGGAGTCGTCTACTACCGCGGATTGACAACCAGAGTTACCATCACCATCTTTTCGGATCGTCCAATTTCTGCAGCTCGACAGCTCTGGTTGCAGAGACGAGGCTTCTCTGGAAACACAGGCCTGGCTCTCAGTGCAGCAATGGGAGCCAAGTCAGCTTGGGTCGATGTCACACCAGTGGAAGAAGTCCTTTCAGATCGATTACCGCCAGCTGATGAACGTGCTTGGCAGAGAGACATTATCAAGTTCCTTTCGAAAGTGAGGGACACTAAGTATGTTCGAAATCATCGACCCTACGAGACACTTGTCGTTCGAATTCCCTTTGCCTGCCAGGACGGATACTTTAGAGTTGTGCTCTGCGATGGAAAGAAAGTTCTGTGCCCTTCTCCAGTCTTCAGATGCGCCTCGACATCTTGCGATCCCAGTGTCTTACGTGGAGCGAGTCTGCGAACACTACCGCTGGAGCTGGGGATCAAAGCAGGAGCAGTAGTTGCCGGCAGAGCCACTGCAGCTGTGTCGGCTTCACACAAAGCCATTGCACCCACGGTCTCGCTGGCCCGCAGCGTCACGAAGCTGGAAGCGATCAATGATGTTCCGATGCACTGGCTTGGAATACGATCTGAAGCAATGCTAGAGAAATGTGAAGAGTTTGGCCGAGGAGGAGTCTATATTCGGCGATGAGTATCGGCAGGCCTTTTTCGCTACCTCTTCATTCGGCGATCCTGGTCCTTCGTCTATTTTTAAATCATGATATCGTAAAGCGTGCTGGGAATCATTTCTAGGATCTGGACACTTCCGCAAAAGCGCTCAACAACACGGAAACTTCTTGGGCGCCATTCTCACTCCAAAAATCTGGTCGGCTCATCTGCCGCATGGCTAGTTGGTAGCAGCCATTCAATCCAGCATCGCCCATGCCAGAATTGGCATTCATCCGAAGCCCAATCGACAGCACCAGGAACACCAAGCACCTCGCCACGCGCAAGGTATATGTCGTGTATGATGAAAGCATGGAATGCACTGTCGGATGCACGTCTGTGGTATGGCTTGGTAGCAAGTAAATTGCCTCCAGACAAACTCTGAACGCTGATCGCTCTATGGGCAAGTATCGGCTGCTGAATACTTGCTCCGCAAGCGCTTCCGCCTGCGTCTTTGATGGTGTTGGCTCTGGGACGGATTGACCAAAGTTGCCAAATGGATCGCTGTATTCTGACTCTCCAAATGGATCGTCCATGCTCCAATCACCACTTTGATCTGCAGGTGCGCAGAGAGCTTCCCCAAGACCGCCAAACGAGGATACCGAAGATCGACGAGACATATGATGCCCGCCCGGCGAGACTGGTGTTTGTAATGTCTGGCTGTACACGTCGGCCCACTGGGACATCGGAGGCGTACGATGAGGTCCTTGTCCACTGATGTTGAGCGTCGATGCACCTAGAGCACTCCCATAGTCGAAGGCCGAGACTGAAGAAAACGGATCTGGTGATGAGGCTCTGGATGTCCCCGAGAACAAACTTGGACTTGGCGACAGCGCCGACGGAGATGACGGGTTGCTCCCATGCGGACCCGTGATCTGTATCGTTGGTACATTCGGTGACAAGAAATCATCACTCATCGACATGTCATCCATGCCACTAGACGCGTGGGGCATGTCAGCACTAAAGCTTGTATCCAGATGTAGAGCTGGTGGACCAGGACGCGGATTCCAAGAAGAAGCCTCTGCCTGCTCGCTGGCTGTTACCGCCGCCAGTCTGGCCTCAAGCATTCGGACCCGGTCTGCCAGCGCCGCATGTTCTGCATTACTGCGAGGCCTGTCAGCAATTGGCCTCAACTATCGAGCTCCCGACTCCGCCTACCTGCTGCTCCGCTCCCTCCGTTCCTCAGGCTTGGTGCATCGCACGTTAAACCTAGCGCAGGTCGCGCAAGGCTGATGACCATCGCATCGGATCTTCCGCCTTCGACATCGTTCGCAAGCGACGATCGCAGTCTTGCGCCTCTGCCGATTGATCGCCTGGTTGTCATACACCGGATCGCCAATCGTTGCTCTCCTCTGCAAGGGTTGCTGCACTCCATCATCTCCCTGCGGATCCGTCTCCGGCGAATAAGCTGCAGTCGACATGTTATTGTTGGTTGGGGCGGCCTCTATCTTTCAAGCCTGAACAGGTGATCACTTTTTGCTGCTGCGGCTCCTGCTGCTGCTACTGAGGCATGCAAGCATTCCAATTCGTGCCTCGCGTTCCACGCACAGTGCAAATCTCGACGACGAACCACAATCATTCTCTTGCAAACAATTCAAATTTCTGCACTTTGTTCTCTCTCAGCAAATAGGACCAAAACACAGTCCAGGGAACCCGAGGTTGCGGATAGAGTCCTTCTAGAACAATTCCAACAGACGAGGGTCGGGAGGAGGGGTGAATGCTGGATGAGCTTACCCCAAGTACATGTTGACCTCTTTCTGCCGCCGTCAAAGACCGGCTTTCGCACCGGCGGTAGACAATGACCAAAGGTGGTATTCCGCCCGCGTGAGGTGCCGGAGGAGCGCATTTTTTGCCAAGCATTTTGAGGCAGTGCAAGCTGCCAAGATTGTCAAGTCTTGTAACTGCTTGCTCAGGTTCGCGGAGAGAGGCGAAAATGGGCGCCACTTGTGTAAGTTCCAGCCGCGGCAGAACCTTCTGCCTCAAATACTTGACTTTCTGTCGCATGGTGTGTGTTGGGGGTCGACTGTGTACTTTGGTAGCAACATAGGAACTTGTCACCTCATATGCAATAAGCGAATTTCTACTGGCGATGAGATGCCGTGCTCAGCACGGCGGAGCCAAGGTGTCAGTGCCCACAAGCCCAGACGTAAATAATCCGATGTCTCTCGGGAGGAATGCCCACAAGTGACGTGCAATATCCGAGGTTTGCAGCGCCCGTGCAATAGTGATGCCGTCGTCGATGTTCGTAGTGGAAGTATTACTCAACCACCGAGAAAATTGTGGTTCGCAGCTGGAGCAGCAGGGACGGACATGGTACTCCGCAGGTTCCGCTATCACATACGCCTCGCGAGGTGCCACAACATGTGAAGCATTTGCTCGGCGAGAGGGGTGCAGTAGTTCTCGCGGAAATCTTAGCAGTTGCATGCTGGAGTGCTTGCGCGGGTGGAAGGCGAGACCAAGCAATGTAGTGCAAGAACGAAAGTCAAGGCATATTTGAGGTGGAACCACCACGACACCACAACAACAGATGGAGGGGAGGAAGATGGTAAAGAAATGGTTTGTTTGATTTGTTTTCTAGTCTGTTACATGAGATTCCGCTGTAGAGGCCACTCTCGCTTGCTTGTCATCTGGTCATTATCCGTCACTCATCTCTATATCTATTTTGTTATGGTATTTCTTTCTGTATCCCTCTGTCCAATCAATGCCGCTATGCAATCTGTCTATCAATGTCCTTGGTTGTCTTGCCTGAGGCTCAAACCACAGAAATCTTGGCCTTCTTCTCATTCTCAGCCTCCTGCTCCTGAGCCTCAGCCTCAGAGGCCACGTCCTGGCTTTCCTTCTTGCTGCGGCGCAGTCCCTTGATCTTTCGAGAGATTGCGTGTGTTCCGCGGCTGAGTGGCCGGTAGATCTTGACCACTGGCCATCCGAAAAACTTGGCAAGGGTTGCGAACCATGCATCGGGGAACAGACGGACCACAATAGCCCACGGCAAGCACAACGCACCTAGTATTACAGAAATAGTCCAATCTCTGCCATCGATACGACTTATTGAGAAAGCCCTGCCGCCAATATACATGATCATGACTTGACATCCGATCATGATGGCCAAAATCCCGATGAGGAAGTAGTTCTTGAAGAATCCAACAAAGATGTTGAACTTGTTGTCCAAACGCCGGTTGTTGAGCATGTTAAAGACCTGGAACCAGACAAAAGTGTTGAAGACCACGGAACGGATCTCACTGCCGTCCCTCACTACATTGAGGATGCTAGGTCCCACGTAGTAGAGGATGAAGGTGACAACAAGCTGGTAGATAGCTTGACCAATGATCATCTTCCACATGATAGTGCTAATGAGAGGTGCGGATCGCTTAGCTGGCTTGCGGTCGAGAATTTCTTCAGTGGGAGGATCGGATGCGAGTGCGAGTGCTGCCATCGAGTCCCTGGGAATTGTTAGCGATGAATTTCAGTGGATGACGCGATTGATAACTTACATGATAAGGTTGATCCAGAGCAATTGCACCGCAGTAAGTACAGATTGCATGTCGGCGTTGGCAACAGCGGAGACGAAAGTGATGATGACAGCGGTGATGTTGACGGTGATCTGGAACTGCAAGAACTTGCGAACGGCGTCGTTGACGGCACGTCCCCACATCAGAGCAGTCAAGATCGAGGTAAAGTTGTCGTCCATAAGAATGATGGCAGATGCCTCCTTGGCGACTTCAGTCCCAGAGATACCCATGGAGAAACCAATATCGGCAGCCTTGAGAGCTGGTCCATCGTTGGTACCGTCACCAGTAACGGCAACGATCTCACCAAGACGACGGAGACCAGTGACGAGAATGCGCTTGTCCTCGGGAGAAGATCGAGCAAGAACCTGGAGCTTGGGCAGGACTTCGTCCATCTGCTGCTCGTTGAGAGTACGGAAGACGGGTCCTTCCATGACGAGACCGCCAGTGTAAATACCACAGTCAGTTGCAATAGCCTTAGCAGTAGTGACATTGTCACCAGTAACCATACGAGTGCTGACACCTGCGTAGGCACACTTGGCGACGGCCTCTGGAACACCTGGTCGGACTGGATCCTGAATACCAACCAAACCATCGAAAGTCATCTCCTTCAAGATGAGGTCCATATCTGCAGAGTGTGGGTCGTTCTCCACAGTGCAGCCAGCTGGTGGCCACTGAGTGAAGTCGCGAGAGATCAGAGCGATGGTACGAAGAGACTGCTTGGCGTAGTTGTCGATGATAGCCTCGATGCGTTCACGCTCAGCGCTGTCGAGTGGAATGAGACCGGCAGACGTGACAATGTTTGTGCTGTGGCCAAGGAGAATCTCAGAGGCGCCCTTGATGAGCAGGCGGTAGGTTCCATCAGAAAGCTTCTGCACAGCACCCATACACTTGCGAGCAGAATCGAAAGGCATCAGCTGGACAATGTTGGCGTTCGAGCGTTCCTCTGCGACAGGTCCCATTCCGAGAACGCGGCCGAGGGCGAGAAGGGCGGTCTCCGTCTTGGATCCGATAAAGGTCCCATCATCAGCCTCAAATGCAGTAGAGTTGATCGCAATAGAGTCCACGATGCGGCGGCGCTCTTCGGTGCTCAATTGCTGGGCAAAAGCGGTGGTGGTAGTTTCGTCGCCATTCTTGTTCTTGTCGTCGAACGAGCGCTCGCCGAATGTGCCAGTGACCACAGTCATGACGTTGGTGGTCAGTGTACCAGTCTTGTCGGAGCAGATAGTTGTGGCATTACCCATGGTCTCGCACGACTTCAAGATACGGACCAAGTTATTCAACTTGACCAATCGAGTAGTAGCGAAAGCGAGAGCCAGAGTGACAGCGAGAGGCAGACCCTCTGGGACTGCGACAACAATGACTGTAACAGCGACGATCAGAATATCGAGGAATTGCGAGGCCTTCTCGGAGCTCGTCCGTGGGTTGTTCGACAGTCCACCAACGAATCGGAAGAGGAGGACGAAGAACAAGAAAGCAGCCGCAGACGTTCCGAGTTTGGCGATGGCAGTGGCGAGACCGTCGAGCTTGACCTGGAGTGGTGTTGGCGCCATGTCGACACGCATAGCCATCAGAATCTTGCCGTAGGACGAGTTGACACCGACAGACGTGGCGACGTATGTACCAATGCCCTCGAGAACCTTGCTGCCAGAAATGATGAAGCAGTCCATATCCTTGAGGTCGGTGTGGCCTTCCTCGAGCATCTTCATGACTTGTTCGCCACCGACTTTCTTGAGAGCATCCGATTCACCAGTAGCAGAAGATTCGTCGCACTTGACATTGTGACCGCCAATGAAAATACCGTCGACTGGAACCATGTCACCAGGCTCGAGATGCAGAACATCACCAGCGGTAAGCTCCTGGACTGGGATCTGAATCGACTTGCCGGATCGAATGACCTTGATCTCTCGAGCGTCCTTCTTTGCATTGAGTTTGACGAAAGCGCGTTCCTTTTGATAATCGTTCAGGGAGCCAACGAGGACGACGATGATGATAGCGATACAAATGGCGCAGCCTTCGATCCAATCGACTGGAGGTGGTGCTCCAGGGGGATGGTATGCGCCGAATGTCTCGTAGAGTCCAAGGGCGAGAGAGATGGCAGCAGCAACGGTGAGCAGAATCAACACCTTGTCGTTGTATGCGATCCACATCAGCTTCCAAAGTGGGTTGGGCTTCTTGTCAGGGAGAGCGTTGTTGCTGAATACACTCAGTCGGTCCAGATACGTGCCAGATCCCTTCGATGTGGCGGCCTCTCGAGCCGTTGGAGCAGGTGTAGATTCATTCCAGCCGAGTGTCTTTGATTTCTCTCCGTACTGTGTCGCTTCTTCGAATGTCACCTTTCCATCGAGTGTGCTCTCGTCTGCACTCAGACCCGTTTGTAGATTCGTCCGTAGTCCTCGCTCGATGCCTTTGATACCACCGAGAGCAGCGTATGCGCCCAAAGATTTGGGGTTGAGCAGCTTGTTGAGCTGTCCAGGGGAGAATGCGAACTTGTTATCCTTGACTTCAAAGTCCTTTTCTGTGCCAGGATCTGGCCTCAGCGCATCTTCCCGCACTTCATGGCTGAAGATGCTTGAAGCACTGCTCCCCTTCTCGCCACATGATGTGTCTGGCACTTTGAGATTTGAATATTGTGTGCTTCCACTAAGTCCACTCGTTGATCGTTCGCGGCCGTGCCATGTTGGTGTTTGGAGCATCGTAGGAGAACTGGGGGCTCGGTCTCTGCTACCAGGTAGAGGAGTCGTCGGTGTAGGCGTAATCTCGTTGTGGTTCGTCTCGTTGTCCGGCGATGTCTCGACATCTATGCGTGGTAGT
The DNA here is from genome assembly GCA_002933655.1 of Cercospora berteroae. NCBI lineage: Eukaryota > Fungi > Ascomycota > Dothideomycetes > Mycosphaerellales > Mycosphaerellaceae > Cercospora > Cercospora berteroae. The sequence goes on along the minus strand of PNEN01000465.1, from coordinate 42,454 downwards.
GGTGGCCCCGCCATTGTGTCGGAGTGGTTCAGAGTTCAATGCCTTGTCGCGGCCTCTGTATGCACTGCCGTTTGTACAAGGCAACTTGTTCGATGTAGTTGGCGGCTCCAAGGGATCAGTGTGCATGAGTATACATAGTTAAAGGGAGCGTCCCTGTGCCACCTACTTCACCTATGAGACTCGATCGAGGCGCAGCACAGCCTTCGCACTGACAGCGGCGACAAAGGCCTTGGTCCATAGCTGCGCCCGTCCTCAAACCCAGGAGCCTAACCGCTTGGCAGCATCGGAGCCATCGACGCATGCTGCGGGCACGGGGGCAAATCCCGTCACGTTGCCAGGGCGCAATCGCAGACCGTCGCCAGCTGGGTTGCTGGCGCTAGAATGCGCGAAACGATCGTAGCTCGCGGCGGCAAAATTCTTGCAATCACGGCCGCCAGGTCAGGCGAGGAGGCTCCGCCCAGCGGCGGCCAAGACAGTGATGTTGCAGAGTCCAAGTCGAATTCGGCGCTAAAAAACGGGCTCGGCACCGCACATGCAGCACACCATGTCTGGTCGATCGACAGCACGTGATGTGTACCTTTGATGGCCTCGGTACTGGTTGGATGGCCTGAGTGCCTCCGGTACTGGTTGAGGGTAGGGTTGTCTTGGCATCCCGCTCTCTTCCTTTCCTGCATCAACATGGCGCTCCGTGCTGCAGTCCGCCCGGGCATAGGCCCAGCGGCCACTATGCCTCTAGCACCACAATTCTCTGCTGCCATCCAGTATGGAGCACAGGCTGCACGGTCTAGATACCTCGTGGCGGGCTCGTGGTGCTGTCAACCCCGCATGGAGTGCAGGTGAGACCTCTTTGGGGTGCATAGACGATGGGGTAGTACAGCGGTAGTGGCGACCCTGCCGTACCTGTGACTCCGTTGGGAAGCTCTTTGCAGTATCTTTCTACCGGAGCATGTGCGGCGAGCGGCATTTGAGCTGCCACATGGCGCAAAAGATGCTGCAACGTTCATCCGTATAAGGTAGGCCACCGATCAGTGTTCCATTATCTCTTCCATCAGTTGGCGGCCTCAACTTTTCACCGTGTGGATTGACTCTTTTCTGTTCAGTATCAGTCTATACTGAGACGCACAGGCTTTCGAACATTTCCCCACCGTCTGGTGGTACACCGCCAACATGGGTATCACACTCCATGCCAACAATACCGATGACCCTCCAGAGGTCAGAAACTGGAAGGTCCACATGATTGCCCTCATCGCGTCCATGGGCGCGCTGGCTATGGGCTATGATACGTCTGTCATTGGTGGGACCATGGCATTGGACTCTTTCCGCCGCGATTTTGGTCTCGTCGATGTCACTCAATACCAGCGCGACACACTGCAAGGAAATATCGTATCGACCTTCCAAGCTGGAACCTTCTTCGGTGCACTCTTGACTTTCCCGGTTGGTGAGAAGATTGGCCGCAAGAATGCCATTCTCATCGCATCTATCATCTTCCTCATTGGCGGTTCTATCATGGTGAGTTGCGATTGCATATGCTGATTTGGCAATTGCTGATCTCAGTCCAGACTGCTTCAAGTGGAATCATCGGTCTCATCTATACTGGTCGCGCCATTGCCGGTTTTGGCATTGGTATGGTCTCTCTCCAGGTTCCCGTCTATATTGCCGAAACGTCACCCCCCTCGATTCGTGGTCGACTGATAGGCATATTCGAGATATTATCCCAGGGAGGAGGCATGTTAGGCTTCTGGATCAACTGCAAGTCGGGCCAATGCATGGAATTACAGATCCATCATTAACAGTGTTTATAGACGCGGTCAATCAGACCATCTCCAGCGGCGGTCAAGTCCAATGGATCGTTCCCCTTGGACTCCAGCTCCTGCCTGGCCTTTTACTCGCTGTTGGCATTTTCTGGTGTCCAGAGTCGCCTCGTTACTACGTCAAGAAGGACCGCTGGGAGGATGCTGCAAAAACTCTCTCCTGGATCCGCAATCTTCCCCAAGACCACGAATACATCCAGCGTGAGCTTGACGACATCCGAACCCAGCACTTGCTCGTCCAGCCACCTTCCGGTCTCAAGAACCCAAAGCGTTACTACTTCCAGCGTCTCTTCCAGAAGGGCACCCGCAACAGAATCGGTATCGGTCTTCTCCTCATGGCATTCCAGAACTTGACAGGCGTCAATATCATAACCTATTACTCTCCCAGAATTTTTGAGACCCTCGGGATCACAGGCACAGACACCAAGCTCTTCGCGACAGGCTTTTACGGCGTAGCCAAAACCCTTGGCATGATCATTTTCTCCGTCTGGCTCGTCGAACGTCTCGGTCGCCGTCCAGGTCTCATCTGGGGAGCCTTCGTTGGCTCACTTCCAATGTGGTATCTCGGAGGCTACGTGATGAAAAACGATCCCACAGCCGCCGCAGCCGCAGGTGACGTTTCTCGATCTGGAGCCGGGTACTTCGCCATGGTTTGCGTTTACCTCTACGGACTGATCTATTGCGCGACTTGGCAAGGTATCACCTGGGTGTACTGTTCTGAGATCTTCCCGCTTGATATCAGAATGTTGTGTGTGGCCATCACGACTGCGGATCAATGGTTGTGGTCTTTTATCATTTCCAGGACGACGCCGTATATGATTACCTCGCTCGGGTACGGAACGTACTTCTTCTTCGCATCTTTGATGGTCTGCATGGGTGTCTGGGCGTGGCTGTTTGTTCCCGAAACCAAGGGCAAGACTCTGGAGGATATGGAGCCAATCTTTGGTGCTCTTCCTCCTCTCAACACGAAAGCTTTGGAAGAGGAGGGAGATTCGCCAGATTCTCCCACCAGAGAAATCAGCGAGAAGTTTGGTGGAAATGTCTCATACCTCGAGACGACAGATCGACGAGAGGCCAGAGGCCGAAGGTCAAGATCTGTGACCCCGCAGCCAATCGCCAGAGTCATGAGCTCGTAGAAGATGCAAATGCTGTGGAGAGAGAGAACAGCACATCTGGACGACTGAAGCTGGGCTGATGATGAAAATGATGACGAGTAATGAGAGCATGTGATTTGGAGCCAGATTCTTATGCATATTGCACTTGGCTTGACTGAGTGTTTGGACTGTACATAGATGGAAATAGAAGAAGAAAAAAAGTGAATAAGGTCAGAGGCCAAAAATAAGCTCATCACCAAGCTCGTGCGTGAACTGTCGAAATATGTCTTGTTGGGGTGAAGGACCGCTTGGCCATTCAAAAGCTTTCTCGGCGAGGAAGTCTTCGATGAAAGGATTGCCGAGTGGGTCGCTGGGTGGCACTGCATCGTCTTGGAAGTAAGAGCTGGGCAAAGGCCAGTTGTGCTCGGACCCGTTTTGGTAGGCGTGCGGAACTCTGCTTGTTGCGACTTCAGATGTAATGTCGGGTGACACTCTAGTTGGCATCGCTGCGGCGTTCGCTGTGAGAGACGCATCACGGGTCATGGTAATGGAGCTCTGAACCTTTTCCAGGCGACGCAAATAGTCCTTCGCTGATACATTCCCATTGGAGGCCATCGTGCTGAGCAGACTAAAAGCCATCTGTACGGCCTCTGATAATTTTGCGGCAGGCTCCATAGTTCCTGCAATGATGAGTATAAGAGTCGATGAGAATATATAATGCGAGTCGAAGTATCCGAAGACAGCCAGATTGCCTTCAATAAAGAGTCTCGAAAGAAGATGGTTCGTAGACATAGCAGACTGCTTGCATGCCTCCGCTAGAGCCAGGGTGGTAGGTGAGAAAGAGTGGGCTGTTCCTGATTGGTCGCGTCCTAAAAATGTTGTAAAGATGTGCAAGAGAATTGGTCTTGTGGTTTGCATGATGCACAGATGGTAGTGCATGTGCAATGTGTAAAGGTTTCTCGCAGAGTTGTCGGCATGGATTCGCAGCTCGCCTGGTAACTCGTTGTCCCACTTACGGAGCTGATTGAGCACTCGGTGCACTCGACGCACGAATGTGGTCGTACCATGGTCAGGAAGGCAATAAACATCGGTCACTGATCACGTGTTTAGTGGAGCGTTGCTGAACTAGACGGCGCACTTACATATGCTGCCAGTGATTCTAGACAGTTTGACGTGGGCGCAAAGGTGTTTGGGGTCATGGAACTCCTGTTTTCCCTCGTCGGCCAAGCCCTCAAACGACGGCATCCCTACATCGATGTCTTCATCTCTGATGCCAAGCGGGAAGCCAAGTTTCGACGAGATCAATCTATCGAGTAGGTATAATGTCCACCAGATCCGGCGTCGATTTTCTTGATCCTTGCGTGAAAGGCCAGATGTGGTGCTTCGCGATCTGTGTAAGCCAAGACTAATGCTAGATCGAAGTGCAATACCGCAGTACACATGAGCAGATTGGAGACGACCGATGCAATTCGCGTAGAATGACTTTGTAAATTAGCACCACCGCCAACAGATGATGGTGCGAATGAACTCACCAATAGAAGCAGCACTTGAATCTGCTCCACAGATGGATGCTCGAAATTATCCTGCAAGAGTGCAATGGCTTGGAGAAAGTAGGCAGTTCCAGGTACATCCTTTCCGTTCGTGGGTTCGGCGTGATAGCAGCTATAAAGCTCTCCGAGTGCCAGAAGAGCGAAGAGGTGACACCCCCAAAGGATGTCGGAAACATCATTCAAAGTATAAGCTTCGTCAAATTTTCTGAAGAAAGACTTCTTCAAGAACAACTGGTAATTGTTGCCGATGAAACGATCGACTCTTCGTACGAGTAAGTTTGCTCTGACTCGATCTGGTAATTGGTAGCTGGAAGTCATAAGTCGGTTGAACATGGGGCCCGAAATATGACCCGGTAAGGCACTGTGGGACACAACGTCCTGGTCCTTGTCGATACAGTGTAATAGCCGATCGCCAAAAGCAGTACACGATGCTTCGCCTGCAAAAGGCAGGGCATGGTTCGGTGACTTTCCGTGACGAAGCTCAAGGAGAAGATTGGGCAGATCAGCGTCCGCAGCTGCATTGGCTTCTGCTCCCTGATCGACAGCGCTGCTGCCACCTTCCGTCAGAGACGGCAAAGCAGAGCAGCGCTCTACTTCTACTCGTGCCTTCAATTCACGCACTTGAGCTTCCAATTTTTGGATATAACTGTAGTCTCTTAGTCACTGGTACATTCAAAAGATTGGCCACGAATACCTTTCTTGCACTGTCACTTGTCTATCTCGGTTCGGAAAGTCACACTCAACGGCAGCATTCGCCTGCTGGCATGACTGACATGGATGCTCACCTGAGCACTTGATTTTGTGTTTGTGGCAGCGGTTGCATCTGAGGTCGTCTTAGCGATGAGGAGCTCTACCCGGAAACATGTCGTCAACACACGCCACTGCACGTTTGCGTCGTTTGGCTGGACGTTCGTCGCTGTTCATGTTGATGTGATGTTGGCAGCTGGAGCGTTCGGTGGAAGAGTCGGAAGTCCATGTGGACCCGCAAAGTGGTGGCTGACTAATCGCAAATCAACCGTCGACATGACGATGACAGTAATATGTCCCGTACGCTGAACGTTGCCCGCCCATGCTTCATCACTTTCGAAAGCGTGTTATATCATTGATGCACAGACTTTACCAGCGTATCATGGCCGATCCAGCAAATACCACTGCCCGTGAGGTGGCATGTCCGACCTTGCGAACTGTCGCCCAAGCCCGGGCTTTCTTGGTTAGTTGTGCGCTGAAGACAGCTGTACTCCTCCGTCCGTTACTCCTTTCTGGGCGAACCATCATATCTTGGCCTGGCCGGAGCTCAAGCCGTAACGACCACAATAATGCCAGAAGTGCCTGCCCTGGAAAGTTCCCACCGTCCAGGGCACTGCGTCGGTCAAATTCACAAAGTATGCTTCAGTATCCACTCATCTTCTGCAAGCTCCCGTGCTGTTGATCGCTTTTCGGGTTCCCACTGTAACATCTTCCGCATAAGACACAGAAAAGCCTCTCTGTCGTCTGCATCACCTCCTTCAGCAAGAGACGTCTCTCTTGACTCGATCGGATTCGATTGAGGTATCGGAATACCCGCAGTCCATTGGCCTGATGAGAATGATAATTCAGCAATTGTCCATAGCTCGGATGGTAAGCTGGGGTTTATGCTTACCAGAGTCGGAGAAGAATTTGCTTTTCAGACCTGCGCGCGCGAGGAGAGATTCCGGCGGGGGACCGAGCAGTGCCATCATTTCAGCGAGATGGGCACGTCCACGATATGTTCCGAGTTCGGGGTCTTTGCCACCGAATAGACTTTCACCCTGGGAAATGTCCCAAACCTTGAATGGGAGTACCCTGTTAGCCTGCTGCATGTACCATCCATATGAGACTTACCACACAGCCAGCGTTCCAGATATCTACACTGTATGTCCATGGAATATCCAAAATGACTTCAGGCGCTCGGTAGATATTAGGCTGGATATCCTCCCGATGCTCAATTTCGTCGTCGAGGGCTGTGGCAGAACCGAAGTCGCACAAGACAGGCTCGCCGATATCGCGAGGCATACCCAGCTCTCGAGACACATAAATGATGCGGTCAGGTAGTTCTTTTCGCGGGCAAGGATCCGTTAATTGCTGGATTTCGAACTCTTGGAACACAGCACTGTCGCCTCCTAATAGTATGTTGGCCTCCTTTATATCCGTGTGTGCAACACGACATTCGCTATGCAATAGATCGAGGGCGTGGAAGAGACGCTTCAAGACCAAGGCAACCACCGGGACCGGTATTCGTTCGGTGGGATTTCGATGTTGGAGATCGAGCACACTTTCCCAAAGAGCGGAATGCACGAAGCAGTGATGAAGCCCCGCTGGCCCCTCGACCCTAAAGGAATCCAAAAGCATACGGACGGCTGTCCGGCCAGGATGGGTCTTAGGGGCATTCTCGATGCGCTTGTAGACGTCGAGTTCGGTATTGAGTTGAGTGCCCATGCAATCGGACTGAATGTAGAACTTCACGGCTACATGCTTACGTTCACTACTGGAAGTCAGTAACTTGTACATTGCATTGCCGTGGCAGGTGCATGAACCGACTCGAGATCGCGGGCGAGCCAGACAGTCGAGGTGCCTCCAAAGCCCAGCTTGCCAACAATCTGGTACCGGTCCTGGAGTATCTCTCCGATGCTGGCAGGATAAAAATTTGATGCAACATAGTCGGGTAGCGTCTCTTCCTCTATTTTGCTATCCAAAGGGATGGCAGGGACACCGGATTTGGGGAATGCGAGAGGTTTCCATGGACGCCCAAGTATTGGCTTCAATAGGCGTTGCAAGACCGACATAGCCCTCTCCTGGTGGTGTTTGCCCGGCTTGCATTCAGAGAAGTGCACAAGTCGATAGAGGAATGCGAGAGAATTGACGAATGTGATGCACTGAGCTAAGGCTCACGTCACGCCGCGAAAGACTCCGATTCGTCAGAGGTCCGCCGCTAAGCCCAACTAAGCGCCCAGTCCCTGAGCGCCGGCTAGGCCAAATGCCCCTTGTACACAAACAATCCAACGACACTATTTTACCTGTGAGGAATTCAAGACTCTGACAGGGAGAAGTGAGAATGACGATTGTGCGAACTCATTGTTGCGCCTGGGAAATTCTTACTTGCTGCAGCTAATCATCGTAGATACTTTCACTCTCTCCTGCCCGCCGTTGTGGAGTACTCTCGTTTGTCTCCCTTCTTGAAAGTGCCCTTCCCGTCCGCGTAGATGTGATGAGTATAGACGCGCTGGCTTTTATCTACCGGCGTAATGCGTACGCTGAGTATGTCTTCTTTGTCCTCGCGGTTGTAAGCAGATTTGTGGACGGGACTTTGTCCGTCTCGGGTCCTCGAAGCCGTCAATAGGTGGTATTCAATTGCCTAGGCGAACGAGAGAGTATCACTTTATCTCGGCAGATTCGATCTCACCGACTTTCTAGTCTTCAGGTTGGCTGCATGGTTTGTGGCAATATCCAGGCACAGTGAATTGTTGCTTGCCTTCACAGCACCATTTTTCAAGTAGGTCTCAAGTGCAGCCCTCCATGGCGCAGTCAGTTGGCTCAGGCTATACCCAATGAGCCTTGGAAGGTTCGACATTGTATGGGTTCGTTTTGTTGTATATGGAATGTTGGGGACATGCGAAAATGGTCTGCTTCAGGATGCCCTTCTTATAGGCTCAAATTACAGCATGCTAGTCCATGGTTATACTTGCAGACTTGCCAACTGGCATCTACTGTATGCCACAATGCGGCGTCTCGAGATTTATGCGGTTAACGTGTGAATCTGAATGGGCAGCGTGGAGACCTCCTCTGGCCGGAGAATAAGCGGGCGGCTGCCGGGTCGCAAGGCGTGTCACTGAAAAGCAGCCAATACCAGAGAACCAGTCTCGTAGGCTATGTTTGAGAAGGGCGCATAGGCAAGTTTGATATGCTGTCGTCTTCGGAGAGTACCATCGCATAAATCGTTCTGAGTGGATCCGAGTTTTGAACGTAGGCGCCGGGCGGCTTTGGCAATCTACCTCCCGGCCTGAGGCACTGTGCTCTGGGTATTCATCCTCGTCCTCATCCTCACCTGCAACATGCCTCAACCCTCAAGCTCTCTTCAGGCTATTGTTCTTGCGATATCCGATGCCGAGAACGATAGCAACCCTTGTCAAAACAAACGGCCAAGTCGTGATAGCCGCAATCCAGTCATTCAGAGTCCAATTCGACAACACAGCCCATTTCGCCCAGCCGCCAACCGCCTGCGCCATCGAGTGCGTGTACAGCGCGTCAGACATCAAGATGGCCCAGCACAGCAACTTCCAGACCCGAATATCGTCCACGTATCTCATGACGACGGCCTCCAGGAAGACAATCACGGCCCAGCCGCCTCCGAGCTGCGTGTAGATAAAGTTCGTGGCAGTGTCGATGGAGGCCACATGTTCGCGAGTGAGGGCTTTGACGTAGTCTTCTGGTTTCACCAGGACCATTACCACGCCACCGAAGGCGAAGAGTGATTCCACGTTTGTTAGGAGAAATCGATAAACGGATGGCAGAACTGCCGAGGCTTTGGTGATGGGTGTGGCTTGTGACATGATGTGGCGGTGCTGCGCCTCACGTCTCGATCTCGTCTCGTCCTCGCGTGTCGGCCTCGCCTGCGCCTGCGTACGTGCGTGAAGAATGCTTGGTTCAGCTGGAGATGGATTCGATCTCGAAACTTCAGCTGTCGTGTCGTGGCTGCGGAGAACGTCGTCTTGGGTGTGGAAGAAGCAGGTTCGAGTGGAAGCCGTCAGCATCCGGGAAGACATCGCTGCGACCGTGCGCTGAATCCTGTCATGTCGCTCGGTCAGATACGAGATCCTACATCACGTTTCTTGCTCGAGGGACGAACACTTCTCAGACGACACAAGGCATCAACTGAGAGCCTGAGATCGGTCAACTCATGCCGATCCAGTGGAAGCGCCGATACCAGAAGGCAGCGTCGCCCGGCAACGCCGATACCTCCGTTCAACGTCACCCGTTCGCGAAACCGCTCCCTACAAGTCTCAATACACCGTATCATCTGCATAGGCTGTCGCCGCCATGCTCTATGCAGGTCCGCTCTCGACGGCAGTATTCTCGAGCAAGCCATGTCCGTTCAAGGAGCATTGCACACGAAAGAGCCGTATTCATCTCGTCCCGGACCAATGCCATTGTCAAAGATGCTGTGATGCAGGAATACTTCGTCACGCAACTTAGCTTCCAATATCGAAGCTGTCTCAAAGAAGCACTTCTACAGGTCCGTGATTAGGATGCCTTGATGATGGGAGATTCACCGAAACAACGAGATACTCTTGATCTTGCCCCTGCCATGCGTAGATGCCCCGTTTCTTGGGGTCCTATATGGCCGTTGCAGTCGTTGCGTTGTCCTGGCGAGGTAGAATGAGTGATGCTATGCCATGCGTTCTCACGTCGGTATAACATTGTGTCAACATCCACGACAAACATCGAGTGTAATACTGACAACAGAAACACGACCGAGTGTCACCGCCGAAATTATCACGGGCTGCTCAAATCGAAGAAGTGCAGCATTTGACAGCGCAGCTGAATTCGCACAAGTAACTAATCCAGGCACCTGACAGCAAAGTGAATGATAATCAGACGACCTCAGTCGGAAGCAAGGCGAGTCACCCTCCCGTCACCCAGCTGATCATTGACTACCATACCATCTAGGCACATTTCGAAAACTTGCAAGACATCGCAACATACAGACTACCAGATCAGGCTTTGCAGAAGGATACACAAGATGAGGCTAACACCAGTGACCGGACTTGCGCTGTATTATGCACTACAAAGCACATTCGCCAAGCCTGTCCCTAGCAAGATCGAAGCAGTCTCCGTTTGGAACAAGCCCGCATCCCAATGGTTTGACATGCTGACCCCGTTCGGGCTGAAGGAAGGTAAAGATGATTCGAAGAAATCAGACAAGGGCGACAAGAAAAAGAAGAAGAAAGAACCGACGGATGCCAAACCTGTCGAGTACCATTGGTATACAGGTGATGGCACTGTCGCCGCTGGCTGGCCAGATGAAGATGATTGGAAGAGTTTCGATGATTTGTAAGTGACGCTCACTATACTGAATAAAATCGTGATGTAGCAACATCCCACGAATGAAGCGACCATTGACCACAGCCATAGATGGGACATCAACTCCGCAGCCTACATCTGCCTAACCCCCAACACCCCCGACGAAACCTCCGACCTCCACGCCTCCATCCTCTCCGTTTCGTCTACCACTGGCGTAGACGCCCGCTTCATCCTCGCCACCATAATCCAAGAATCCAACGGCAACGTCCGCGTCGGCACAACAGCCCTCGCAAACGCCAACCCGGGCCTCATGCAATCCTACGGGCCCCTCTGCTCCGGAACCTGCAAAGACATCCCCACCACAACCCGCTGTCCAAAATCCATGATCGAACAAATGATCCAAGACGGCACAGCTTCGAATTCCGCAGGAATGGGATTACAAGATTTGATTGCGAAGAGTGGAGTGGATGATGTGAGTAAGTATTATCGGGCGACGAGAATGTATAATTCGGGACCGAATAGTATTCCGGAGAATGGGGATTTGAGTGCGGAGAGTGGGGCTGCCACGAGAACTTATGCTTCGGATGTGGCGAATCGGTTGGTGGGGTGGGTGGCGAATGGGGCGGAGGGCCAGAGGGTGTGGTAGATGCGGTGAGAGTGGTTGAGTGAAGAGGAGATGAGGTGAGAGGTGGTGGGTGTGATGGTTGATGATTTGAGTGATTAATGGTGGTGGCATGGAGTGTATGGGAATTTGCGAGGCGTTCTGGAGTTAATAGACGATTACCTTCTGGGACACACGACTTTCGGGGATTTTTGGACGACTGTTCACGACGATGATGCGAAAAGCATACGACGACAACGACAGTGAATGAGGTCAGACTGCCACGAATGATGACTTGTACGAAATAACATAATTTGACTAATGTGGAGGATGGGGGCGGGACACGCGGCGTACGATGGCATCCTATATCTAATCATAATACCAGACACGCAATGCTTTTGAGGACACACAAATCATCTCATGGTAAATTCATCAGTTGTAATGGCAGCAGTACGAATCTGAGGCCGAGCGCCTAACTCCTCGCTCATGATGTCGCGTACGAATCTACGCTCCAAGCTTTACCGGCATGCAAAGCTCCGAATTGCACAAGACGAAATTCATCCTAAGCTCACCAAGTCTTCCAGTCATCCAAACGCTCACAAACCTCTCCAAAAGGCACACAATCTGACTTACACGCTGTCCCTTCCTTAGGCAACTCTCCTTTGTCGAAAAACTTCTTTACATGCTCCCACATGCAATCCGAAGGCGGGAAGAGCGCACCATGTCCCACGGAATCTTGCTCAAGGAACACACTGCCTCTATATCTCTTTGCCATCTTGGCCGCGCTCTTTGCCGGCGTCGCGGGATCCAGACGATTGTTGACGAATAAGATTGGGACGTTGTCTGCTTTGAAAGGGCCATCGAAGCGCCATTTGGTGCGTAATGAAGGCGGCCAGGACCAGCAGGCGATTTTGAAGTCGGCTTGGAGGCCAGCGACTTCGGAGCCGAAGCGTTCAGTCAAGTTTTGGAGGTACTTTTGAAAGGCCGAAAATTGATCGTAGCGATCTGAGACAGGTTCCGGACCATCGCCGCAGTGCACTGCCGGTGTAGCTTCCCCGCCGAGGTATTGCTGTGCGAGGAGTTTGTCGCTGAAGGCATCTTTGGTAGGAATGGGACGCTGCCAGAAAGGTACGCCAGGGTTCCGTTCAGTTGCGACGTCGTTCAAAAAGTTGGCAAAGGGTCGGAAGAAGAGGATAGGCTGGTAGGTAGTGGTCATGAAGCCTTGTATCACCACAGATCTAGTGATTGGAGTCGCACGACCATCGCCAGTAGCATACGCTGGGACTTTCTCAAGCAGATCTAGCAAGTCGTTGAAGCGTATCTTGATATCATCTGGACCTTTGTCGCTTTCACGATAGAAAGCGCAGTCCTTTTTGCCAGAGAAGCAGGATTCGAAAAAGAACTCACGTATCGGTAAGTGGTCGTCGATCGACCCCTCGTATCGATCGACCCAGTTGTCTGCGTCCAAGTTGGCGTCCAGGAGCATTCGACCTACATGCTCGGGATACATGGCGGCAAATGTTTCTCCCAAGAATGTCCCATACGAGACTCCGTAGTACTGTAACTTTGGTTGCGAGTCCTCTGCTTTTTCGCGGAAAGGTTGCTGGTCGTCGCCGCTTGCGTTCAGCGTTCTGCTGTCGGTCGCGCGCTTATGCGAGTCAACTTTCTTGACAATCTCCAGAAGATCTCTCGCCACATACGCAGTGGAGATATGCTGTCTGAGGTTGTCTCCATTCGGATACCTTCCATTTTCTGTACTCGCGCAAAGCTCACCACGAGCACGTTCCGCAGCCCAGTTGAATTTGAGAGCATACTCACTCGAAGTCAGACCTCCAACTGCCTCCTTTTGATCATACCATACTTCAGCCTGCACGGCATCCTCAAAGCAATACGCATTCGGCACGCTTCTGAAAATGCCCCGCGGATCAAAGGAGAGGATCTCATAGCTTTTCGGGCCTTCGAGCTTTTTTTGCACCAGCTCAGCATTGTCTAGCACCCACAGAGTACCTGGACCTCCGGGCCCACCAGGGTTCGTGATGATTGTCCCGCCGTGATTGGGATCTGATGTCGGAACGCTGGCCGGCAGCTTGATTACGGGAAGTGATACAGTATTCGGATTTGATTCGTTTCTCCAGTCCAGAGGAACAGTAAGTCGCGCGCACTGGAATTCATCGCCGTAACATGGCTCGTATACTAGCTCGGTCGAGCTATTCAGACACGACCAGTCGAAGGTGGGATTTTTCGATGCAGAGCTTAAATTCGCAGGGCGTGCAAGATTCCAGTAGAGCGGCGTTATTGCTTGAGCTGTATTTACGCAGGTGCAGAGGAACACAAGTCCAGAGGTTAGTAACGTCATGCTGGAGAGGAAGGAGTGAAGCTGTTCGAGCTCAAGTGTGAAGGTTGGTCACAAGATAAGAAGTCGTGCGGTGGCCGCCGAGCCTGCCGATCTTTTCTGCCTCACAGCACCCATGTTGCCTCAGACTGCGGAGGTTTGCTGTTCCGACAGGCGTCGCGTGACGGACAACTCGTCAATACGAACATGGGAGATGCTCGAGGACAGGGAGTCGTTGATGGACAATTGATGGAAAGAGGGGTCTTTCGCTTGAATAATCGTTATCTGATTGATCTGTCGAACAGTTTCTGTGCAACTTCAGTTTTGCGACAAGCGCTGCAAAGCATCAAGCTAAACCGCACATGCTTTAGTTAGCGTTTTCTCCGCTACCAAACTCTCTCCGTGTCTTTTGCTGTCCACATCAACCATCATCCCAGTTTTCGCACACGATTTGGAATGAGCAGCATGACCATCCTCGGCGGATTACTGATCATCGTCAATACAAGCTTGCGACCGACGTGTTGACCGAATGAATCCGAAGCACATTGTGAAAGAGAAACTGCACTCGCACATCACAGTGCAGCTACATGTACTTCGAAGGCTCGCCGTCCCAACGTTGAGATCGAGCCATTCGGCATGCAGTCAAGTTGCGGACAGCAAAAGGGAAACTCTCAAGTACGACAATCGAGTTTGCTCTCTCGGCGCGACTTTCGTCATGTGACCATCTCGCTTCGCAAGATAGAGTGCCCTGAATACACCGCGCATATGCAGAGACACGAAGAGCGAAGGAATTTGCGAGTTCACGGGCACAGCACGCCTTGTCGATCGTGGTTTCTATTTTGCTTTCCGGTGGGAGGCAGTACAACTGTTTCCTAATTCGAAAGTAGCAAAGGATTGGAAGAGGCCCGGAAGAGCCATGGTATTCGAAAGGAGTTGGGATATTGTACAGCTACCTCTCCATTCTATGCTACAGAGAGCTTCAGCGCTCCTCTGTACATTCTGATGATCCTCACTGCTTCTCTTCAACATCCGAATCCTCAAGCGGCTTGTTCAATCCCACCCTCTCCATAGTCGAGATTATCTCATGCGTGCCCGACCCGGTGGCTTTACTGACCGCGTTCTTCCTATCCGTATCAACTACCAATCTGATCAAGTCGGGTCGCATGTAATGTCCTCCAAAGTCGTTCAAAGCCTTGCTCAGATGTGTCTCGTCAAGGTCAATGTCCACGAACACCAGTCCTTCAAAGTCTTCTGCAGGTCGCTTGATCAGACCCTGGCCGTCTGGGCCGTAGATGCGGGTGTTGCCATTGTAGATATGGTTGTCCTCGGGCTCACGACCAGGTGGAGTCTGGAGCGTGACGCCTTCTGCAGAGATCATTTGAAAAGGAGCGAGAGTGAAAGAGCCAGTCTCGATGGCGTAGGCAGGAGTAACGATGTCGGCATTGGCGTCACTGATGTTGGTGTACGGGTCGGGATATTTGAGAGTGTCGGCGTGAGGGTACAATGGCCAAGCAGCAACATGGACTTGTTCGCCAAGTGAGACAGCATAAGCCTTGAGGAAGGGGTTCATGTTTTCCCAGCAGTTGAGGTGGCCGATGCGTCCAATCTCGGTGTCGACGACCATTGAGGTGGTGTCACCAGTGCCATCGCCAAACACGAGGCGTTCGACGTGGGTGGCGCGGATTTTACGGCGGTGGTTGATAACATTTCCGCGGCGATCGATCATGACTTGGGTCGTGTAGAGGCTGTTGAAGTCGAGCTCGGAGTAGCCCAGGGAGACGAAGATGTCGTTCTCCTTGGCGGCCTTGCGGATGCGGTGCATCTCGGGCGAGTCTGAGGCAAGACTGTTTTCGCGGTACTTCTTCAACAGTGGGAGGCTTTCCTGGTAGCTTACACGCCACATCCTGTACGTGAGAGTGATCAGTAAGCTACATCTTCTCTGAAAGTGAGTAGTGAGAATCTCACCAGTATGGGTAGCCTGGAATCCAGAGCTCCGGAAAGGCGACAAGCTTACACCCAGCTTTGCCTGCTTCATTGATCCAGTGGATGGTTTTCTGAACGGACAGCTCGAGGTTGAGCCATCCTGGCTCGGCGTTGACTGCTGCAGCCTTGTATTTCTTGATTGTTGCGACCATGGTAGGCGGAGTATAGATGTGATGGAGACGGCGTGATGAAGTCGACGAGGACTGGATAGCTGTTTGATGCTGAGTAGATATCGTTCCATCTCCTGTCACCTTATAAGAGACCTGCAGACAGGCATAACGGATGTGGAAAGGAGCTTTTGCGGAAACAAATGATAGTATTCTCGTAACACTGGCTTCGATGACCTACACTGTCTTACCCAGATCCGGAAAGCGATTCGTCTCGACAGCTCAAAGAGTGGGCCAGCAATGCTATAGATTGCGGCAATGTTGCCGTGTGTCTAGGGCTCATGCCAAGGGGAAGCGCACATCTGAGAGGGCATGGCGGTGTTCCTCTCACACCCCTGTCAGGGCTTGCTTTCGTAATGAGGAGTTGTGGAGCACGCATATGCAAGACTGCAGTTGCCACTGTATTGATCGAACCATCATCGGACACATACGGAATCTATAAGAGCAGATTGAAAATCGAGGATAGCTTCATTTATCGATGTCTTGTCATGATTTCGTCTTCCGGCAAAACTGGAGCTTGGGACGAGATAAACCTGCTGGGCCATTAGAATTTCACGAGAGAGGCTACGCTATAGCTGTGCCGCGGCCTCCGACGCTCTCAATCAATGTGTCACGACCGTTTCATCATCTCTTAGCTATTCATCTTGCTCAAATCTGCTCGTCGTGAAAGTAGTTTTCCTGGGCTCCGATGGTGTTACAGCTTGATAACTGTCCATGCAAGAACAAATCGCCAGGCACGCAGATGAATGCACTGAAGCCTGCGAAGCGTGCTATGCATACACGCATGACTGGACGCATCGTGCATGTGGTTGTCGTTGAGTGATGTTCAGGTGAAGAAAATGCGAAGGGAAGTCAAAGTCACATGCGCGACTCTCAATTTGGCAAGTGGGTCCTCCACTTACACTTCTCGCGACCAGAACTCTTCTTCCACACCCAACGACATCCATCTATTTCACGACGAGCACAATGTCTTCCAACGTCGGTCTCAGCACGCCGCGAGGCTCAGGCACGTCAGGCTACGTACAGCGCAACTCGGCAAATCTCCGACCACGCGACGACGTCAAACCCTACCCCACCGAAGTCGACTCGATCAGGCACCGACAACGACAGCCGGACAAGGAGATCCTAGAGCATGAGAAGAAGCGAGAGATCGAGGTGAAAGTCTTCGAACTGCGGGACAAGCTGGAAGAGGAAGGGTAGGCACACCAAGAGCTACGAGGAAGGACAAATGCTGATAGTGAAGCAGTGTCGACGAGGACGAGATCGACGACCAGTGTGATGCCTTGCGAAAAAAGCTGGAGAAGGAACAGAACGGAAAAGGCCCGAACGCAAAAGGCCTCAAGTCGCATCAGGTCCACGAGCTCGCGCGCGCGAAGATTGACGAGAGTGAGAGGCTGCGCAAAGCGCTCGGCATAGGAAAGGACTACGAGGAGGGAAGTCACTGGCGCAAGCAAGAAGAGAGAAAGCTCGAGACGGAGCGTGAGCGCGCAAAGGGCGAGATTGGTCGCGATCGAGACTGAAAGCGTGGCGGGATGCCACAAGTTTTGCAGCTCTCTGCAGCTCAAAAGATGACCTGTGGGTTCGGCGGTACCGTCACCGATGCAGCTATACCTGGCACTTGGAATGAGGCATAACCGTTCATACTTGGGCGTTTGACCTCCCTCAGTCTTGATCGGTAGTGCGTCGCTCTCGAATCACTGGAATCCATCAACACACCGCGAAGGCTCAACGACATCAAGGCTACAAGCTCATGTCTGCCATGGAGCGAGGAACAAGGGCATCAAATCAATTACAGACGTCATTCTAGGGCTACAATTTGCCAGACTCTTGTTGCGACAGAGCCTGCCGAGACATACTGCTGTGGTCCGCTCCACTCATCTCGAGAGTCAACTTCTGCTACAGGACCTGCAGCAACCATCTCGAAGCTTCATCAAGACCGCTTGTGAGGCCGCGATTTTAAACAGGCTGTGACTTTCTGCCAGCACGGAGATATGCGGAATGCTATCGCGCATCATCACTTGCGATGATCGACAGCATGGTGAAGTGTCGCGAAGGCACTTCCAGTGAATTGCAGTACTGGGCCGCTGAAATCAGGTACGGCGGCATCTCAGGACTCAGCCAGACGATGCTCCGCTGGATCCTGCGCGCGGCTTTTGCCAGCATACTGGTATTCGCGACTTCCATCAGTCGCAGTGAAATGCGAAGCTCCATTGCCGCCGACATATCGTGATGAAGTGGCTGGAACTGCCGTCGTCGGCCGGTGGCCTGCAGTGAGCAGCATGGGGCTATGGTGATTCCAGGTAGGCCAGCCGCTTGTCCATGCTCAGCAGAACAGCCGAACACATCATCGATTCAGTATTTGCCTTATGTCATTGGCATACAGTATCGCGTATTGCAAGCAGCGCACATGCCCTAATCCTTGTGGCTCTCGCGCACGTACAACTCAACGAGCTAATGAGATCTCCTGGTCGACACACTCAACTTCGCATCTCTCGTCTCGGGACTTGTTCTTGAAACCTATTGAAATCGATCTGCACACTCGAAGCAGTATCAACCTCCGAACACTGAAGCTACGCTCCTTTTTGGTTCAAAGGCTCGGCAAGTTCAAGCTTGCATCCATGTTGTGCTCTGTTGCACAGGGCTGTCTGTGTGGGAGGTGAAAATCCTGATTGACAGTGAGAACTTGAGAATGAACCCCGCACCGTCGTAGTTGAAGAGCCCATCAGCTCCAGGAGTACCTCAACTTGTCGACTTTGTGGATCGCGATGTCTGCAAAAAGCGCAGTGGAGACTACGGGCTCATGGATGATATCATCTGGCGAAGCTAGATCTCAAGTTTCTGATCACCTCAGCATCACTGTCACGACAGTTGTCGTTGTCCCTGCCCAAGCTACATTGACCTCCTGGACTGAGCTCACGTCTTGGACGACACTAGTGGCTGGCTCGCCTCAGCCCCCGAATGATGGGGCAGTTATAGTCGTATGGTCTTCGGTCGTCTTTGTTTCAACCATCGGTGTTAGTCCAGCATCTCAGACCTCGTCCCCACACTCTGCAACCACATTGACTCCTGTTACCGAGGCTGTGGTGATATCTGTGGGCACATTGGTCCCTCTCCTCGTGGGTGCTTTCTGCGTCTGGTTCCTGATCAGGCGTAGAAGGAGAATGGCGCAAGTCGTGGAGAAAGAGCAGCCCGAACATGCTGAAAGCGCAGAAGCTGAGACAGAGCGTGTACCAATCAGCGAATTATCGGACGTGAAGGAGCCGCGAGAAGTTGAAGACATGGGCATCAGGGAAATGCCAGTTGCTCCGATTGAGCTTGAAGGAGACGGGCCGGTGAAGATGCCTGCATCGAGAGAAGAGCTCGTTGAAGGAGAGAACTGGCTTCACGATACTTTAGGTGCCGTTTTGAGTACGAAGTGAAGCTTGAAGCCAGGCGTGCTGGTGCCGCCGGACATGCATCAGTCAGCGCCTCTTGCGATTCTCGTGGTCTGTGCTTCACGACTGCTGCCTGATATCTCCACACCTTCCAGTCTCATCACCCACCTCGATCACCGAACAATCCACTTGGATCGCTGAACAATGGCACCGCCACCGAGCACGCCGCCGCCCCCCAGCAGTCTGCCAACGAAACCATCACCTCTCGCAATTCCAGAGCTACTCGAAAACATCATTCTGCACCTTCCGCTTCGGGACGTTCTGCTGTGTCAGCGCGTGGATACCAAGTTTCGAGACGTGGTGCAGGGCTCGAATACCATCAGAAAGGTGTTGTTCTTAGAACCAGCGACGAACAAGACAGTAGAGTTCTGCGAGGTATCGGCATCGGAGCTCTATAGCGGCCCATTGACCGAGGGGTATCTGGTACGGATCTGGAAAATTTCGGAGGCTATCCAAGAGATTTGTCCCCTCCTCAATCCTTTTATGGTGTCGTATGTTGTCACCCTATCTTTGCGCCCATATTTGTGCTGATACATTCTATCAGACTGTTCGAAACAGCCCAACGCAAATGGAACTGGGCAGTTTTGGACGAGCCTATTGAGATCGATCGCACGGGAGGGTGCTATGACGATGCGAAATCCAATTTCACGAGGTCGGAGGACCCCAATCATCCAAGGCTCGACAGTTCCTACTGTCGAGCCTTGGACACCGCAGAAGACTCCTCGACCGCCGCAATCAATGCTTCCGTTGGGAGCTTGCCGCACATGCTCGTTACTCATCCGCCGTGTAGCAAGATTCTGGTATACTACGATTGGACAATGTTCAACACCTATGCGACAGCTGCACCGAAAAAGCGCCTGGGGCCGGGCGTGCGATTTCGCACACTTGTTAGGGCTGCAGGCAGTATGGCGGGCATGCACGCACTTCTCAAGAAGTCGGCGAGGAGAGGGCAAAAGCACGCTCGTGGGGTGACAGTAGAAGGGGCCGACAAATGCCGCGTCCTGCCAGCGAGTGCGCTCAATCACGTCACTGGCTGGGAGATGCTCACTGTGATGAATAGCATGAGTTCGGAAGACATGAACAAAGAAATCGACCGCATTATTACAGCACGCAAGAAGTGGTATCATGTTGTAGACGAAGCGTCGCAAGGGGCGGAAGAGCGGAAGGAAAGTTTTGCAAGGGAATCCGAACCGTGAAGTAGGAGGGCCTCCTCGATACGACCACTGTGTTGCTACGGCGAAAAACTGGTCCCGTGAGACAGTGAATGCAGCCCTGAGCGCACCAAAAGGTGAATCACACGAGTGGCGGACTTTCATAGTCGGCGCAAACCGCACTATTCGGCCTTTCCGCTTTGTCACTTGCAACGAACTTCCAGACTCTTCTTGAATACACCAAAACATCATCACATCGTCACATCGTCAAGTATCCCGATACCGCAAGATGGCGTCGCTGCCGCCTTCGCAAACGGCGCCGACCAAGCCATCACCACTCAGAATCGCAGAGCTACTCGAAGAAATCATCCTGTACCTTCCGTTGCGCGATATTCTCCTCTGCCAGCGCATCGACACCACCTTCCGTAGCGTCGTTCAAGGCTCGAGTCAACTGAGGAAGGTGCTATTCCTGGAGCCCGCAACGAACAAGCCTCTCGAATACTGCCCCCCATACTTCGAAGAGGATGGTCTAGATCATGAGCAAGAATCCGAGGTCTCGTCGAGATGGAAGAATCCGGAGAATGGGGAGGCCGTTCACCTACTGTTCAATCCGTTCCTAATGTCGTAAGAGCAAACCTTCAACTACCGGCCCGAAACATCTGCTGACTTGTCACATTAGACTCTTCATCACAAAGAAGCGCTTCTGGCAATGGGCGCCTTTCGACGAGTTCACTGTTCCGTTTTCTACGGATCGGGAACATATCTCATTAGCTAAGCACAGCAGCCGCCTCATCATAAGTGAGCCAGGTATCACAAAGACAGCAAGAATTCGCACACCATACCTAGGAAAGACCGTCGACAGCTCCTATCGAGGCATGCTGATCACTCATCCGCCCTGCACGAGCCTAGAGGCGAACTACGTCGATCGGAGATTGTTCGGCTTATGGAGAGATACGGTAGTCGATTACTCGGGCGTCGGTGTGCGCTTCGGCCAGCTTCTGGAGACAGTGGGCGGTGCGGTAAGCCAGCGCCTAGCGGTCTTCGCGTCTGGCAAGTCGGCCCAGAATACACACGTGGAGATCGATGGCGCTCAACACTGGCGCTTCTTTCCAGAGAGCGTACTTGACCATGTCATTGGATGGGAGATGCTCGCTCTTATGAACAACCCGAAGAACATGACCGACGATATCGACCGTATCATCACAGCACGCAAGAAGTGGGACTACGCCGCAGTCGGAAAGTCGAATGATGAGAATGAGCAAAAGGGACCCTTTGCATGGGAAGAGGAAACTGTCAACCAAGGTGATCCTTTCGAAACGATGGCTGCAGATTTTGGCGTGTGCTTGAATTCATTGTAGAGTGTACATCGTGGGAAGTGGAAGTTGTGGAGCAAGACAGCCTTATTGAGAGGGACACTGTGGGGTCCGGCGCATGGTAGAGGTCACGCATGGAGTGTCACAGTCGGTGCTGTAAACAGCGTCCCCACCAAAGCGCAAGGGATGGCGGCGGCGGATGGGAAGACTGCAAGATGGAGGGCTTCGCACTGGAATTTGAAGAATGGAGCAGGGAGACCCCTTTGTAGCGATCATTGTGTCGCGGAGGTAGAGATTGTTCTGCATAAGAAGCGGCGTACCATTCTGAGCGCGAAGTGAAGTGAAGCGCGCTAGCGGCAGAGCTGCATGAGTGAGCGCGAATGCGCTGTCAAATTCTCGTCTCCGGAATCTACAAAGCACTCGCTTCTTGCCTCATCACGCAACTCGAGCCCTCGCAATGGCGACGATGGTCCCTGCGCTCAAGTCACCGGTAAAGACGTCGCCGCTCCTGATACCGGAGTTGCTTGAGAACATCATCTTGCACCTCCCGCTGCGCGACATCCTCCTCTGCCAGCGTGTCGACACTCGCTTCCGCGACGTTGTGCAGCGCTCGAGTAACATCAAGAAGGCGATTTTTCTTGGAGCCTGCGACGAGCAAGACTATCGAACTCGGATACGATCACGCTGTTCGACCGCTGTTCAACCCATTCTTGATGTCGTAAGGGCGATCCCACACCATAGGCCGCACGTAGCCGCTAACTTGACCCATCAGGATCTTCGCCAAAGAAGAACGCTTCTGGGAATTCAAGCCTATTGATACATGGGTCTCTAGCGAGTGGATGGATTGCGGAGAAGAATTTGGGGGTGCAATTTTCGCTGACAAGATGCGCAACCTGATCATAAGTGAACCTTGGATCGCAAAGGCCGCCGAAATCTGCACGGGAGATCTGTTGGACCTTTCTGGACGCTCCTATTCACGAATGCTCGTCACTCATCCGTCGTTCAGGAAGATTGAGACAAGACCCTGGGACCGCAATTTGGGTGTCGTTGCGAATGCTACGGTAGTCGAGGACTCCAGCGTTGGCATACGATTTGGCAGTCTTCTCAAGGCAGTACTTCCCGCATTGAATCGACAGCTGCGTATGAGCACGGCTGTAAATCCTCATGGCCCTATGCAGATGAGCCGAGCCGGCGTTGAGCGCTGGCGATTCTGTCCAGAAAGCGTGCTTGATCACGTCACTGGTGGGGAGATGCTCGCTATTATGGACGATCAACTTCACATCAACGAAATGAACGATGAAATCAATCGCATCATTCGACAGCGGAAGGAATGGGATCAGATCGTAGGCTGGACTTCGAAGGATGATGAGATCCACAGGAGGCTTTGCGTATCCGAAGATGGGGAGTGGAAGGCACGAATTGCTCTTACTGAAGACGACGAGTGATACTGGGCTATACTTCGACACGTGGTAGAGTCTACGCACTGCGAATGAGATGCTTCGCGTTACAGAAGGTGTCTCGAGGCTTGTAAGGGTGCTCTTCATATTCCATTCTGAATCTCGCAGCGGAGCAAAGCAATGATCAGGACAATGTCACGTCGAAGGATGCTAGCGTTCAGCTTATTGTACTGTGCTCCCACGGTTGAGCAGAAAGAACATCGCTCGAGCGAAGGCAACAGTAGTCTAGTCCTGCATCAGCCGACCTTCAATAGATTCAACAAAGAGAGCCACAAGATGAAGTACGAGAAAGTTCTTGGTACATTCTACTTCAATAAACTCCAAGCGTGATGATACTAGCGACATGATTCCCAAGACCCTATTCCGAAAAGCCCATCAAACATTGTCCGAACGACAACATCCCTTATGCCATACACATCGACAGAATTGCTTCCTCGCATGTGCCCATTCATTCATCTGCACTCGCGACACAAACGAGTCAGCAGCATCACATCAACAACTCTTCTCCTGCCCACCCTAAAACCCGAAATTCGCATACTGAAGCGGCCCACCCAACGCCGCCAATCCCATCATGTCCGCCCCTTCAAGTCTCCTCGGGCTTCCGAAAACATGCGCCAAACCCGCAAAATGCTGAATTTGCCCAAGGTTGGCATCCCCGTTCCCAAACACATTCTGATGGAATTGCACTGGGTACGGATAACTATGCCTCCTTCTTCTGTGATGAGGATATCTTCCGCGACCATGAATGTATGCATACATGATGTCACGGTCGTAACAGCCTCGAGAGTACCCATTTTGCCACAGCATTGTGGGGTTGTAGCCACCATAGCCGCCGCCGTAGCCGCCGTTGGACCAGTAGGTCATGTACTCTTCATCGTAGGGGCCGCCGAACATTTGGAAGTTTGTGGCGCCCCAGGGATTCATGAGGTGGGCCATTGTGGGGTCGCTCTGATCTTCAAGATCACCAGGTCCGAAAACTTTGTGATTTGGTGTGGCGACTGGGGACTGGTGCGCCGGTGAG
This sequence comes from Cercospora berteroae, assembly GCA_002933655.1. NCBI lineage: Eukaryota > Fungi > Ascomycota > Dothideomycetes > Mycosphaerellales > Mycosphaerellaceae > Cercospora > Cercospora berteroae. The sequence goes on along the minus strand of PNEN01000465.1, from coordinate 18,504 downwards.
GCACAATTGCTTGGAATATCTCGTGAAAGTATTAGTTGTTCTGTGCGTTGATGTTCGAGTAAGGAGCGAACTGAGAGTCGGAGTCGAAGAACTAGAAGAGAAAGACGCTGTAGGAACTCGGGGCATGCTCCGTTTGTGCGCTCATGTCACGAACGCCTTGCGGACGGGATTGCCTTTGTACATTGTAGTACGGCCGACGGGGATGCTGGTCGGCCGTGGGGGAGAAGGCAGTTCAGTAGGACGCCTGTACGAAACTGGTCATTGTGTTACTGAGGGCCTGCGTTCAGCTCCACTCCGCCATCCTGGATCACACGTGTTGGCACTCGAAGTGCCATGATCGGATAACTCTGTTCGCACCAGCGGAGGCGGCAGATGAGTCCGGCACCTTACATTGTGACCAATCGCTAGAATCATGCGCTGGACAAAGCTGTTCGTGCTGTGCCAATCCAAACCGGTCAGTATGGCTGTTGCTGGCATAAGGCGAGCATGCCCGATGGAGTGCGATTAGGGGCTACTCAACAGCAATCCGCACTGGGAGTCCTTGTTTGCTGCCATGAGAAGAGAAAATTGCTGGTGCCACACCTCATGTGCACGACGCATCCAGCAGACGTGCGCCATGAGCCGAGCATGACCACACTGCATTGCCACGGGGAGCGCCAAAATGCCTCGGCCGGTCAAAGTTCCGTCTTGCATGGTTAATTGTTTGCTACATTGGGGCGAAGTGACTGCAGGTATCCGTACGACCCTGTCGGTCATTGCCAAAGAGCGAGCCTGGTCGAAGTGGCTGTGCGTCCGGTGCGGCCTCTCAGACATTACGGGAGCAGACAGAGTGGCCTCTGTTGTATCCCCCTCCAGCAGTCCAATTTTTTCCATGGCTCTTCGGGCCACGCGCGTACGCGCCTGGTAAAGAACAGCCGATCCGCCGATGAAGGCACAAGGCCGTGGTTGCACAATGTGGCGAGTCTTTCTAATCTTGCTCATGAGGTATGCTGTACACCGCTCAAAAGACGTGGCTGGTTCAAAAGAGCCAAGCCATATGAATGATCGAGGGTTCTGACTGTGCAGCGCAACACCTTCCCACACCAAGCCCCCACATGATCGCGACTCACCTGGAAGCCTTTTCCTGAGCCTCGTCAGAATATTACGTTGCGCTGTAGATGTTTCACGGATCGTCATCATCTCTCAGCCCAACAGCTCGACGCTCAGCAAGCTCGATGATTCTTTCGTTGAGAATGTCGCGCTGGAAGCGTTGCGCGACCTTGCTGGCGGCCTCCAACATCTTGCCAGTGCGGTCCCTCATGAGTGAGGCAATCTCGAGCGCCTTCATGCCCCGTTCCTCACCCTCTCGGCACTCCGATGCGAGGAGCTGGAGCAAAACTTTGTCAACCTCGCGCTCCATGACGCCGAGCTCCGTCTTCTGTTTGGATGTCGCGTGTGTGTTTTCCACCAGGTCTTGGATCAGAGATAGTTGAAGCGAACTGCGAACGTATTGCTCTTCGAGGCCTCGCACGAGAGCGACTTCCTTGTCTTCCTCACTATCAGCTGCGACATTCGATGAGACGGGTATCCTGAACTCGAAATCGGACAACAGCGGTCGCGGGAAGTAGGGATACTGTTCGCCGCCTTTCAGGATGATGCAATGAAATCGGTCGCCGGCGACAGCGACCGGCCAGTAGCTCTCTTCTTTCTTACCATCGGCCAGACGATCCATAGTCCTAGTATCGAGGAGGGGAACCCACTTCGCTTGTCCTGGCGTCCGCCAGTGCTGCAAAATGAGTAGAACGCCGTCGCTGTCGTAAGCGCAGGGATCTCCTCTATCGCTGAAGAAGACGGTCTTGAGTTCTGCGCCTTCAGGCAATGCGAGTATGTCTTCACTCTGGAAAGTCTCATCCCGCTTGATGTTCTCGATTGTGTAGAGCAAACGAGTCGTGCCATCGCCACCAACAGGCCCGTTGCCAACAGTCATCACATAATCCCGCCAGCTTGCGCATGTGACGGCTGGGGTGGACTTTTGACGATAGACCTTCATCGGCAGACCGAACAAGCTGTACACGCGGACGAGGCCGGCGGATGTAGTTGCGACCACACAAGTCTCACTGAGGGACAACGATGTTACTTCCTCACCCGGCGGCAGCTGTGTTCGCCAGTCGACTCGAGCCGTCCATGTCTCGTGTGGTCGATAGTATACGACAGCGGGATGATCTCGTGCAGGCGGGCAGGAGAATAGCGAGCCCTTTTCGTTGAGGCAAGCCTTGTCGTAACGATGGGGATCTGTAAAGTGAAAGTCTCGGTGCTCTTCGCGATCGTAGAACTCAACGGTCACAGTATGGTGCGTCTCTTGGTCCACTGTCCAGACAAACCCAGTAAGGTTCAGACACAAATAACGTCGATTACCTTTCCAAGGCGTGCTGCCTGGCTGGAATGATTCGTGGATCTGCGGTTGCCAGGCACCATATGCTGCTCGACGCTTCGCCTGTGGCTGTTTGATCGAGTCTGCTGCACGTTTCCCGTAGCGGTTCGGTTCTTCGGCATATCCAGCTCCATCGTCGTCCTCGATGAAATTGTCTTCGCCATCCATGGACATTGCGTCCGGGTCGAGAAGCAAGTCCAACTCATCTCCTTCGCCTCCTCGCCTGTGGTCACTGGCCTTCGCGCCGTTCGTCATAGGCCTGCGTGCATTGCCAGAGACTTCGCCCAGAGGGTCGTTGTTGAGCGGGGCCGATTGCATGCCGACTTTGAGCAGATACCTATGCGACTCTGGCACAAAGTCTTCGCGAATGAAGAGTTCGCCATTGCTGTTAGTGTAGGAAAGCACATTGTCCTTGGGGTGGAATTGCACATCCAGAATGACATCGCGAACATCGTTGTACGTTTTGAGGACTCGCTGAGTTCTGGTATCCCACAGCACAAGGTTCTTGTCAAGGTCTGCTGAGATGAGAAGTGCACCGTTCTTGGACCAGGCTATCGCTGTGATGGCGGCTTTGTGCGCACCGCTGAACGCTCTTTGCCATGACCAATCGCTGCGAGAGACAACTTGCAGATCTGTACCTTGAATGAGCGCTGTGGACGAGAGCTGGAATGAGAGACTTGCCTCTTGTTAGTGTAGGCACCACCCATGCTCTACCATCAGGATGCCATGCAACCCGAACGTTAGCCTCAGAATCTGATTGCTCCATCTTAATCATGCCATCCACACGCTTCACAAGTTGCGGCTGCTCCGAGCTCAAAGAGTACATGTATATCATGCCATCGGTGCATGAAGCTGCGAGTGTGGTCCCGCTGACATCGAATGAAACTTGCTTGACAGGTCGTAAGTGGTCTCGGAGGACCATGATGTTGGTCATGTCGCTTGTGTTAACGATTTTGACATCGTGCTCGCTGTGCAGAAGTCAGTATTGGATTTCACGACGTCTGCGTTGAACTTACTCGCTGGCAACCGCAACCCATTGACCATCGGGACTAAGTGCAAGATCTCGCACAGGTGCAGTGCAACGCACGAGGACTTCATCCATTCTTTTGGTGATCAGATTGTACTTGGTCACTTCGCCTGTCTCGGCGCCAATGATAAAGAAGTCATTGGAGGCGACAACGGCCAAGTGATTCTCAGTGGTAACATCAATGATCGCAGGCTCATCGTCCGAGCCATGGTCGAAGATTCGTACTGCTCCATTGAGGCCCGCTGTGATGAGTTGCTTCCCGTTTGGCGTATAGCTGAAGAAGGTCGGCCCTGGGGCGTCTGCAGCATGTCTTAGCAAAGCATCTGGATTCGCAGCTGTCACACTCACGGGCTGGTCTTCCTCGTAGTGCCGCCATGTTGTCTTGTTGTTGGGATGTGCAGGAAATCTGGAAGGGGAGGTCTGGCTGAAGACGCGACACGCGTGGAAGGCGCGTCGAAAGTGGCGGCCACTCCCGCGTCGCGCAACCGCTGAACTCATGGGCGCCAAACACCGCACAACAAACACCTACCGCCGGACAACGACAATTTGCGACAGTCTCCTCCACGGTCAGAATCAACATCTCGGCGACTTTCTGTTTTTCATCTGACAAGGAAGCAGCAGCTGCAGCGCTACACTCACAACCAACACCAACGAACATCCCCGCAAAGATGAGCGCTCAGGACGCAACCAAGGCTGAGGAGGGCGCCGACACTCAGATGGACACTGGCTCTTTTGACAAGGGCAAGGGCAAGGCCGCCGCCATGAACGAGGCCATGGACGAGGACGACTCGGAGAACAGTGAGGAAGAGGTGAGTTTGCGACTGAATGACTTGATCTGACGGTGAGCTAATTCGAGTGCAGGGCGAGGGTGAGTGCGGTATCTCCCGCGACACGAATCGACACGACGACTAATTCCTGCGAACAGGCGAGCCCGAGGAAGCCGATGAGGACAACATGGAGGAGATCGATCAGGACAACATCGTTGCAAGCCGCACTCGCGGCAAGAACATCGACTACGCAGAGGCCGCCAAGGAGCTGCCTGAGGAGGAGGATGAGGATGACGACGAGGACTTCCAGGACGACGACGCCATGGAGGAATGAAGAGTCCTCGACTCCACACCTCGATCTCTACACATCTTGCGAACCAGGTCGCAGTCGCGGTAGGGTGCGCACGTGCCACTGGATACCTATGGGAGTCCGATCTAACTGCCATGCAGTGCGCGACACACGTCTTGCATACCAGAGCACAGCAGATTGCATCGCTCTTGACGAGTATTCCGACTGTGCACAAAGTACATGCGCATCGCGAGAGGGTCCCGTAGGGCTCCAGCCTCGCCGACGAGTACAGCATCGCATAGCAAAACGAAAAGTCATCATCTGAGCCGATCTTCACGTCTCCTTCCCATCATTTGTTCGATGTCCTCGCAATGTCGTGTTCTGCAGAGCCCGCTGATCTCCCCGCCTGCCCGTCGAGTGAGAGGAATTCAGGTGTAGGCAGTACGTCGGGATTTCGAAGCTGGTGGACTCGTCTCGACGATCGAGCCTGGGCGGCGCTCTCATGTGAAAGGCAAGCTACTGTGAGTCGGTTCGTCGCACCTCGCCCGTTTCCGCTTCCCGTGGCACTCCTGCATCATTGTACGAGGCGACTAGAGTGTATTTGACCCGTGTCCGACATCGGGCGGAGGGGCAAATTTTCTTGCAGTCGCGAATCGTCGCGGAGGCACACTGTCTGTCCTCCGGTTCTGCGTTCCGTATCCTCCCGATCTCCGCGTTCACTCGCACCAGCAGTTCCCGCCGAGCATTTTGCCGTCGCTGTCCGCTCGACGGATGGACGACCAGGGAGAGTGATCGCCCCTCGCTGGCGTCGAAAGTACGAGACATGATGCATTTATGTGTGTCAAAACATTGGGAGAGGTCCCCGCCGTCATGATGACTTGCGGTGATGCGGCTGCACGGCTGCATCGCAGAGGCGAAGATGTGCACAATGGTGGTGGGAGCGAAGAATCCCATATGCAGGTGGTTGATGTTCCAGCATTTCCTATATCGAGCCTTTCATGTGGCAGCGATAAGGTGGCCAGGTCCGAGTGACAGGTGCGAATGACTCCAGGGAAAAAGGCGAGGGGCCATTTCCGGCCAATGGGCATGGGAGGGAATAAGCTAGGGCGAGAGAAGCTCAGCGCTGGCGGCACGATATGCAAGGCAATCTCACGGCACTTGCACCCGCTGAAGTCATTGTGCTCGCAGCGAGATTCCGTTGGCAAATGAGAATTCGGGCCTGCGCAGCGACAGGCGCGAAGGTGGCCGTCAAGCGTGCAGAGGCGACGGCGGTGGGTGGGAGCGAGGACCACTACGCCCGTGGCATGCAGGTGGAAGCTGCGAGGCTAAATGCTAGCTCGTCGCTGGCCAGGCTGGGGAAGGCCAGGGTAGCACAGAACAATGATTTTCCAGAGCTGTCTGTATGGCCGAGCGTACGTGGAGTCGGTCAGCAGTCTCCACGTCGCCTCTCACGTCGCGGAAATGATGTGCACACCGCGCAGCACACCATGCGACGGCGACCCAAGCACGCGCGTGGCAGTGGTGGTGACGACGAAGAGGGCGAGTCAGGGCGGCCGTCTGGAGAAATTGGGAGTTCGGCAGGCGGCCGAGGTGAGGTGGGATGTGAGTGTCATCCATCCATTGAGAGGCGTAGCGGAGGCATATTCGTTGAGCAGACAGCTTCTCGCTGCATCCAGCGCAGCGCAGTAGTCGGCCAGCAGCACCGCAGCCACCGTCCGAGCCGAGCAAGCATGTGCTGTCCAGTGGCCAGCAGGCGTTGCCCTGAGCAGCAGCGACAGCGGCTGCTTGGAGGAGGTGGAGACGGTATAATTGCAGTTAGGCGCATTTCACTCGATCCCCACTGCAAAACGGCTTGGTTGTAGAGAAAAGCCACTGTGCCCGCGCGAAATCACGGTCTTTCTTCCTGCTACCGCTCCCTCTCCTCTCCCTCCGGCACACTGCACTCGCACCGTACACCCTGCTGCCGCTCCCTCACCGCACTTCGGACGGGTAAGTCACTTGAAACGCCGCGAGGACTGCTGCCTGCCTCCGCCATCGTTGGTCGTCCATTGCCTGTCTGCGCGCCTTGCCACGAGCCCGGAAAGTGTGATTGCTCTGCCACGTGCACCCGTCTGCGACTCGCGATCTGCCTTGCTCCCCCCACGAAAAGCTACATTCCGGCTGCGCATCGCTCGATACGTTATCGGTCGCGAATCCGCGAAACTCTGCTGCTTTCTTCTTTCCCTTCCCCAACCCGAAAGCCGCCGAGCACAGCGACACAGTCGTCGACATCATCCACCCGCCGATCCCGTTTCACCAAGAACCGCTGCACCACGACTGGGCTCTACCGTTCAGCGAGAGCTGTCCCTTCTGCACCGACCCTGGCCGATCCCGCATCTCGACCGCTTCCGCTGCTGAAATTCCACCTGCTCCCCTCCGCTTCTGCCCGGACTCCCGTGAACGTGAAAGAAAGCAGCAGAGCAGCAGCAGCACCCTCCCTCGACTGGCCATTATTGTCACGAGCGGTGGCGTTCTCCACACACATTCTCATTCAGCACTAACTCCTTCTTGCACCACGTAGCGCTGCACACACGCCTGCACACATCACTCCACCCGATAGCAGACGCGAGCTCTGTACACTGCCGATCCGCAACGAGCGACACCGACCCCATTCTCGAACCATTCGGCATTACGCCGATAGAATGGGTCGAGTCTCCTTCGCCGACGATGTAAAGCCACCAGCCGACGACCACGAGATGGAAGAAGAGCCCGTCAATGTCTATCCTTACCAGAACACCCCCGAGAATAAATCATGGGCTGGTGCTCTGCCATTGAAGCAGGGTCTTTACGATCCAGAGCTGGAGAAGGATGCTTGCGGTGTCGGTTTCGCTGCCCACATCAAGGGCAAGCCGAGCCACAAAATCGTCACAGATGGTGAGCTTCCAGTTCGGAGAAATGGCATGTGGCGACAATAGGCTAATGATGGGTAGCACGCAACCTGCTCTGCAACATGACCCATCGAGGTGCGGTGGGTTCAGATGCACGAGACGGTGATGGCGCTGGCGTCATGACTTCCATCCCACACAAGTTTTTCGTCAAAAACTTTGAGCGAGAGCAGGGTTTCCAGCTACCAGAGCTTGGCAAATATGCCGTGGGCAACGTTTTCTTCAAACCAGAAGAGGAGACATTGAAGGACACGCTCGCACAATTCGAGGACATCGCAGATCAGCTCGACCTGCGGGTGCTGGGGTGGCGAGAGGTGCCAAAGGACAGCACACTCCTCGGTCCAGCAGCCAGCTCGCGAGAGCCGATCATCCTGCAGCCGTTCGTGGTCATGAAGTCAGTGTACGGCCAAGGGAAGGAAGTCCCGGCCGACTTCAACGAGAAGTACGAGGAGCAGGTGTTCGAACGACAGCTGTACGTGCTCCGAAAGCGTGCGACTCACATGATTGGCCTGCACAACTGGTTCTACATCTGCTCCCTGAGCAACAAGAACATTGTCTACAAGGGACAGCTTTCGCCAGTCCAGGTCTATGACTACTATCACGATCTGGTCAATGTCGACTACGAGGGTCACTTTGCATTGGTGCACTCTCGATTCTCGACCAACACATTCCCATCTTGGGACAGAGCCCAGCCACTCCGATGGGCAGCACACAACGGAGAAATCAACACGCTTCGAGGCAACAAGAACTGGATGCGTGCCCGTGAGGGTGTTCTCAAATCCGAGTGGTTCGGCGATGATCTGGAGTCCCTCTACCCCATTATTGAGGATGGCGGCTCTGACTCCGCTGCTTTTGACAACGTTCTCGAGCTGCTTACGATCAACGGTGTCCTCTCTCTTCCAGAAGCTGTCATGCTGATGGTGCCTGAGGCATGGCAGGGCAACGAGACCATCGACGGTGCGAAGCAAGCCTTCTACGAGTGGGCAGCATGCATGATGGAGCCATGGGATGGCCCAGCCCTCTTCACATTCTCGGATGGCCGTTACTGCGGTGCCAACCTTGACCGCAATGGTCTGCGTCCTTGCAGATACTACGTTCTCGATGACGACCGCATCATTTGCGCGTCTGAAGTCGGCACCATCACCATTGATCCATCCACGGTCGTCCAAAAGGGCAGACTGCAGCCAGGACGCATGCTTTTGGTCGATACGCAAGCAGGCAGGATCATCGACGACGCTGAGCTCAAGGAGACTGTGTCATCTCGCCAGGACTTCCGATCTTGGCTCGATGCACAGCTGCTGGTCTTGCCCGACATCTACAAGAAGCTGTTGGACAACGGCACAGACCTGTCCTTCGAGCCCACCAAAGACACGGTCAATGAAGACCCACGATTGAAGGCATTTGGCTACTCTCTGGAGCAAGTCTCTCTTCTACTTGCTCCCATGGCCGCAGACTCCAAGGAAGCTCTTGGATCCATGGGTAACGATGCACCATTGGCCTGCTTGGCACAGCAGCCACGTCTGCTCTACGAGTACTTCCGCCAGCTGTTCGCGCAGGTCACGAACCCACCTATCGATCCGATCCGAGAGGCGGTCGTCATGTCTTTGGGCTCCTATGTCGGTCCACAAGGTAACTTGCTCGAAATCAACAAGGAGCAGTGCCACCGATTGTACCTCCCATCGCCAATGCTCTCGGTCGAGGAATTCAACGCACTCAACCAGATCCCATCTGTGCACCCAGACTGGAGTGTCGCCACCATCGACATCACCTTCCCGAAGAAGGAGGGTATCGCTGGTTACCACGAAGCTCTCGACCGCATCTGCGAAGCTGCAGGCGAGGCCATCGAGAACGGTGACAAGATCATCATTCTCTCTGATCGCAAGACTTCTACCGACCGCGTTCCTGTGTCTGCTCTTCTCGCCACAGGTATGGTGCACCACCACTTGGTCCGCAACCGATGGCGTGCTCAGGCTGCGCTCGTTGTCGAGACTGCCGAGGCTCGTGAGGTGCACCACATGTGCGTGCTCGTTGGTTATGGTGCTGACGCAGTCTGCCCATACCTCGCCATTGAGTGCATTCTCAAGCTTGATCGCGAGGGTCTGATCCGCAAGAAGATCAGCCCAGAGAAGCTCATCGACAACTACAAGCACTCTTGCGACGGTGGTATCCTGAAGGTCATGTCCAAGATGGGTATCTCGACCCTCCAGTCCTACAAGGGAGCTCAGATCTTCGAGGCTCTTGGTATTGATGACTCTGTCGTCGACCGCTGCTTCACGGGAACTGCCACCCGTATCAAAGGTATGACTTTTGAGCTCATCGCTCAGGATGCTTTCGCCCTCCACGAGAAGGGTTTCCCATCCCGCGACATTCGCGAGATTCCAGGTCTTGCGGAGACTGGAGAGTACCACTGGCGTGACGGTGGTGAGCCACACGTCAACGACCCAGTGTCGATTGCCAACATCCAGGACGCCGTTCGCAACAAGAACGACAAGTCCTACGAGGCTTACTCCCGATCGGAGTACGAGCAGATCAAGAACTGCACACTTCGTGGACTCCTTGACTTCGACTTCGAGGCTACTACTCCAATTCCGATCGAACAGGTCGAGCCATGGACCGAGATCGTGCGCCGCTTCGTGACCGGTGCCATGTCGTACGGCTCCATCTCTATGGAGTCTCACTCCACTCTTGCTGTCGCCATGAACAGACTTGGCGGCAAGTCCAACACTGGTGAAGGTGGTGAGGACCCAGAGCGAAGTCTGCCAATGGAGAACGGCGATACCATGAGATCTGCCATCAAGCAGATTGCTTCGGGACGTTTCGGTGTCACCAGCAACTACCTTGCCGATGCCGACGAGCTTCAAATCAAGATGGCTCAAGGAGCTAAGCCCGGTGAGGGTGGTGAGCTTCCTGGCCACAAGGTCTCGGGCCCCATTGCCAAGACTCGTCACTCCACTCCAGGTGTCGGTCTCATCTCTCCTCCACCTCACCACGACATCTACTCCATCGAGGATTTGAAGCAATTGATCTACGACTTGAAGTGCTCCAACCCACGTGCGCGAGTATCTGTCAAGCTTGTCTCCGAGACTGGTGTCGGTATCGTGGCATCTGGTGTCGCCAAGGCCAAGGCTGACCACATTTTGATTTCTGGACACGATGGTGGTACCGGCGCCTCTCGATGGACTGGTATCAAGTATGCCGGTCTGCCATGGGAGTTGGGTCTCGCCGAGACTCATCAGACTTTGGTCCTCAACGACCTTCGTGGCCGTGTCATTGTGCAGACTGATGGTCAGCTCCGTACTGGCCGTGATGTCGCACTCGCCTGTTTGCTTGGTGCCGAGGAGTTTGGCTTCGCTACTACTCCTCTGATCGCCATGGGCTGCATTATGATGCGCAAGTGTCACTGGTGAGTTGTTCGCACGACTAATACGGCCTCACAAGGTCTCACTCGCACCCAGAACTCGTGCTAACTTGTGTCCAGTTCGTTCGCCCCTTTCCTTTCAGTCCTTTCTCCGACATCATCGTATCGCTCCGTGGTCGTCAGTGTGCGACTTGCGGTTGATCGTTGCCCTTGCAACCCCAGAGAAAGTGGAGAACACATGCTAACTTTTCCTTTTAGTGAACACTTGCCCAGTTGGTATCGCCACCCAGGATCCTGAGCTCAGGAAGAAGTTCAAGGGTACTCCAGAGCATGTCATCAACTTCTTTTACTACGTCTCGAACGAGCTGCGTGCTGTCATGGCTAAGCTTGGTTTCCGCACTGTCAACGAGATGGTTGGCCACACTGAGATGCTCAAGGTCCGCGAGGATCTCCGCAACGCAAAGACTGAGAACATCGATCTCAGTCTGATCCTCACCCCAGCCCACACCTTGCGATCCGGTGTTGCGACCTACAACGTCCGCAAGCAGGACCACAAGCTCCACACTCGCTTGGACAACAAGCTCATCTCCGAGTCTGAGCTGGCTCTTGAAAAAGGACTGCCATGCCGCATCGAGTGCGACGTGGTCAACACCGATCGTGCTCTGGGTGCAACCCTTTCTTACCAGATCAGCAAGCGCTACGGCGAGAAGGGTCTTCCAAACGACACCATCCACGTCAACATCCGTGGCTCGGCCGGCCAGTCTTTCGGTGCTTACCTTGCACCAGGTGTGACACTCGAGCTCGAGGGAGACTCCAACGACTACGTCGGAAAGGGTCTCTCTGGCGGTCGACTGATCGTCTACCCATCGCGCACCTCAGTATTCAAGGCCGAAGAGAACGTCATCATCGGCAACGTCTGCTTGTACGGTGCTACTGCGGGCACTTGCTTCTTCCGCGGTGTTGCTGCTGAACGTTTCGCTGTCCGCAACTCTGGTGTCACTGCAGTTGTTGAAGGTGTTGGTGACCACGGGTGCGAGTACATGACTGGAGGTCGCATTGTCGTCCTCGGCAGCACCGGTCGCAACTTCGCTGCTGGTATGTCTGGAGGTATTGCCTACGTCCTCGACCTGCACAAGGACTTCGAGGGCAAGGTCAACCAGGAGATGGTTGAGCTTTCTGGTCTTGAGGACCCACACGAGATTGCCTTCCTCCGCGGTCTCATTGAGGACCACCACCACTACACTGGCTCTGAGCTGGCTGCCCGCATCTTGCTCGACTTCAACCGTGCTCTGCCTCACTTTGTCAAGGTCCTCCCAACTGACTACAAGCGCGTCATGGAAGAAGAGGCGCAGAAGAGGGCCGCCGCAGCAAAGGCCGAATACCCTCTGCCAATTCTACCGGGCAGTGCCGTTCGCAACCTCCACGAGACCTCTCGTGAGCACGAACACGCGGCTGAGAAGAAGAAGGCTAGCCTTGGCGATCTCGAGGAGAGTGTGTCTGACGCCGCCCGCGAGAAGAAGCGATCGCTTGTTCTTGACAAGACCAAGGGCTTCATGAAGTACCAGCGCCGTGCTGAGAAGTACCGCCCTGCGAAGACCAGGACTCGCGACTGGGCTGAGCTCAGCAGCCGTCTCAACGAGGATGAGCTCAAGTACCAGACTGCTCGATGCATGGACTGTGGTGTGCCATTCTGCCAGTCTGACACCGGTTGCCCAATCTCCAATATCATTCCAAAATGGAACGAATTGGCGTTTCAAGGCATGTTGCTTCCCTTTATTATCGATCGTGCAAAGCGCACGGGCGAGGGAATCTTATACTGACATTGTGCGCAGGTCAATGGAAGGACGCTTTGAACAGGCTGCTCATGACCAACAACTTCCCAGAGTTCACAGGTCGCGTCTGTCCAGCTCCTTGCGAGGGTGCTTGCGTTCTCGGCATTAACGAGGACCCAGTCGGCATCAAGTCCGTCGAGTGCGCCATCATCGATCGTGGTTTCGAGATGGGTTGGATGGTGCCAACACCACCAAAGATCCGCACCGGCAAGAAGGTTGCCATCATTGGATCTGGCCCAGCTGGTCTTGCTTGCGCCGACCAACTCAACAAGGCCGGTCACTCCGTCACCGTCTATGAGCGCTCTGACCGCGTTGGTGGTCTGCTCATGTACGGTATTCCTAACATGAAGCTCGACAAGAACGTTGTTCAGCGTCGTGTCGACTTCATGGCTGCCGAGGGCATTGCGTTCAAGACCGGTATCTTTGTTGGCGAGGGCGACGTCACTATGGGCTCACTGCGCAAGGAGAACGATGCCGTGGTTATGGCCACTGGCTCGACTCTCGCTCGTGACCTCAAGATCCCAGGTCGCGACTTGAACGGCATCCACTTCGCCATGCAGTTCTTGCACAAGAACACCAAGTCGCTCCTCGACTCTGAGCTCGCCGACAACGCCTACATCTCGGCCAAGGGCAAGAATGTCATTGTCATCGGAGGTGGTGACACTGGTAACGACTGCATCGGAACTTCCGTTCGTCACGGTGCCACATCGGTCATCAACTTCGAGCTTCTGCCACAACCACCAGCACAACGTGCCAACGACAACCCATGGCCACAGTGGCCTCGTATCTACCGTGTCGACTACGGTCACACTGAGGTCAAGACCCACATGGGCCGTGACCCACGTGAGTTCTGCATCATGTCCAAGGACTTCGTCGATGACGGAAACGGAAACGTCAAGGGTGTCAACATCAAGCGTCTGGAGTGGACCAAGAACTCCAGCGGTGGTTGGGACATGAAGGAGATCCCAGGCAGCGAGGAATTCTTCCCAGCTGAGCTCATCCTCATCTCCATGGGTTTCTTGTCGCCAGAAGACCAGGTCTTCGAGGGCCAAATCGAGCTCGACGGCCGCAAGAACATCAAGACCCCACCAGGACACTACACCACCAACATCGATGGTGTCTTTGCCGCTGGCGATTGCCGACGTGGTCAATCTCTCATCGTCTGGGGTATCAACGAGGGCCGCATGTGCGCACGCGACGTCGACTCTTACCTCACTGGTGTCGGCACCATGCTTCCAGTCACCGGTGGTATTGTCAAGCGACCACCATATGAGCTCCTCTCCAAGCAACAGGATGCACCAAAGGAGCTCATCACTGCTGCCGCTTAAATCATCCGTGCAGCAGATTGACACGAGTTTACTTTTCAGCATTGTTGATTTACATCGCACATACGGAGCGGTTTTTCAGGTCTTACTCCGCCGCTACAGATACCCTTTTGAAAGCGTTACGAGGAACTCATAGAGGAAAAATGGCATGGGCTTTGGCGAAGCCTTCCGGGCCTATGCATTAATCTTTCATCAGCGGATGCACGTTGTGTACGATGATGGGGGCGGATCGTTACGACATCGAAACGGAAGGGGACATTATTCACGATTTTCACGATTTTTGACAAGAAATAAAAGAGGCAACACGAAATCGATGCGAAATGGGAGATGGGCTTTGTATTTGACTTTTTATATGCTTTTGCACATATCTATGATTTGGATTGTTGAGTTCTGCGTTTGGAAATGTATTCTGCTTCACACCCCACGGAGTATGTTTTGTTTTACTGCATGAACATAAAATATATTTGCACCAATATGATCTGAGCGCCTTTGCGGCGTCTTGAACTAAAGTTACCTTGTAATACACGTTTCGTGATCGGTCGTGATGATGTGTGATTTGTGAGTGTAACAGAAAATTCCGCCTTTGCCGTGGCCTTTGC
>PNEN01000462.1:3373-29007 GCA_002933655.1 Cercospora berteroae | reverse complement strand
TAATCCGTCCGGTTTATACGAGCTAGCTGCTAGGTAGCTACTAAACCGACAATTCTACTCTAAAGTAGAAGTATATAGAAGTAGCTCGTTCGCTACCTTTCCTTAAATATATATCTTTATACTACCTTTTAATACCTAACTAAATACCTTCTATAAAGGATCCTTACTATATATATAGTTCTATAAAGTTTATATATACTATAGTCGGACTATACTTATCTTCTAGATATTAAAGTATAACTTTACTAGTATAGATTATAATAGCTATAGTTATATACTTCTTCCTTTACTATAAAAGTATAAGAGTTACTATATATCTAGAAGATACTCTAAACTCTACTACCTATATCTAGAGCTTATAGTTAATCTTCTACTTAAACGATAAAAGCTATAGAAGATAGTAAAGTATATATATAGAGCTCTTAAGTAAAGTATTAGTAAGACGAGTAGTATAGCTCTACTAAGAGTAGAGTAGAAAGTATAGCTACCTTATAAGTAATTACTTAATAGCTCTAAGCTATATAGATAATATACTCGTTTCCGAGAGCTTAAACGCTATTAGCTTAAAATAATACTCCGAATTATATCTTAGTAGAATTAGTTCCTACTCTATACTTAATAGATAAGGTATTAAATTATATTATCGTTTTGTAACGTTTATAGAGGTAACTAAAAGATAGTAGTCTTATTAAGGAGATCCCGATATTATCCGAGAAGATTATTATTACTCCGTACTAGATATCTATCTCTTTAGATCCTTCGCGAAGATCTTAACGGCCTGCTCTATTATCCGGTCCAAAGCCTGCCTTTCTCTAGAGTCTTGTCCTAAGCCGCTCGTGCCTTTCTCTAGAGTCTTGTCCTAAGCCGCTCGTGCCTTTCGCGTCTTTCACCGCCGATCTTTTACGTTGGACTTCGTTGCCAACGACTCTGCTTGCCCGAATTGCTCCAAACCGGCTTGCATGAAGGTTTTGCGGTAATAGGGCTGGCTGCGGCTCGCGTTCGGGAGGCCGACAATTCGGACGATCGGCGACGTTCACGAAGACGCGGTAGTATCTTGATCGAGATAGAAGTTCATGAGAGTGTCAGACTTGACAGCTTAGCTGGGACTCCGTAAATGGCACCACGGAGATGCCGCCTACCCTTTTGCGATCTGTGGGTATGCATCTCTTTGCGATTGACCGGAAATGGATACACCTGGAGGAGCTGCTAGCCATGGGAAGCTCGTTTTCAGCACAACGCCATTCCGAAGGAGCACAAGGACCTCGATGTCTTTCAATGTCGCAGACGGTCGATTGAAAGAACATCTCCACAGCGTTAGTTGATCAGCATTCGCACCATCCATATCGAGGATGTGCTTTCAGCTCGGCCAGATCTCCCGTGGGCGCACATGCAAACAGCGAGGAACATCAATTCCTGTTGACGGCCTCACTTCCAAAGTCGCAAAACCCTTCATCAACATCTCCGAATCTCCGAATCTCCCGTCCTCATTTCTCCCAGCACATTATCTTCGTATACGCCATCAGTCACTTTCGCGCGTAGTCAGTAAGCGCGAGCCCTCGAGTGAATTGAGGCTTGCCAAGCACGGCACAGAGCCCGAGGGAATGGTATGCCATGCGACGCGAATTTCATTATTCCGGCCGCTACGAAGAGTGCAATCGAAACCGCGCGAAATCAGATGACAGACGACTTTGCATAAAACGGAGCCGAAAATCAGGTGCGGTGGGTGGCTGAAAAGGCGTCGGGGCACGCATTAACGCCCTGCATGCGCCCGCCCGATGTCATACATCCTTGACTATTGCGATGCATGCGCCTCTGCCAGGATCTCGGCTTGTTCGTTCTGCGGCGTATGCTGTATTGGGCATTGAGGGTGTCACACTGACATGCCAAGAAGAGGCGCTTGAGGGCTTGCTGGGACGAGATGTGCAGCGTTCGCGCCGCTCACAAAACGACTGAGTTACTGTGTGAATGCGTGCACATGTGAAGAAGCACGCTATATCATTATTAGTGCGTGTTGCTAATGACTTCGCACTAATTGGTTGAACGCAGTGCAAGATATCCCCGGTCATCGATCGTCAGAATGTTCTCTCGTTGCAAATACTGCTGAAGGGCATAATCTGGGTGCCAAGTGTTTGGATCCAGCATAGGACTGGCAGGAGGAGGCACCTCTTTGGCTGCAGTGTCCAGGTGCCTACCAGTGTGGTCGATGCATTGCTCCCAGCTACCAGGCCCCGAAAACTCCTGCTCGCATATGACGCATCGGCTGTCATTTGGGGGCTGCCGCAACGTCCTGTGGCATCTCTCTGCCTCTGTGTCCTCAAATCTCTTTTGCTCGTCACTCTTTGCCTTTCCTGCGCGATCGCTCTGCTGTGAATGCATGCGGAGTGTGTGCTGCGTAAAGAGATCCTTGCGATTGAAGACATGTTGCTGCTGTTCGCTTGGGCCCTTCTCTGGGCATCGCGTGCAGAGCCAGTATTCCATTTGCACATGTTGCTTTTGAATGTGGCGCTTCCATTCGTTCTTAGAGCCGACCTCTTTGTCGCAGCCGTAGACGACGAAGAGGCAAGGGAAAAGGTTCTGTGGTCGACCAGAGCGACGGTTGGCTGATCGTGATCGGATGCTTTGTTGATTGGAAGAGCCACGCCGCGAGTTCGGGGGACGTCGAACCCTGCCAGTGGCGGTTCTATCGGACGGCGTCCTTCGATGGCGAAAATTAACAGGCCGTCCATCCTCAGCATGTCTGGATGACCTCTCAGGATTCGGGTCCCACGGGCCGGAGGAAGAGCTGATGTCCGACGCTAACCCTACTTGGCCATAGTTTGGCACGTCTTCATCATGGGTGGGTGGGTAAGGCGGATATGGCCCACTGCTCGGGTAGGGAAATATGCCCCTCCCCAGCGAAGAGGAGTGTATGTCATCGAACTCGCTGTCCTCTTGCGCCTGGACGTCATTCATGGCAACATAAGTGCTGAAGGGTGCAGTATGATGCGAACCGGAGGGACAGCCAGCGTGAGGGAGTGCAATGCTCTCAAAGAATGGAGTTGTCGGTTGTGACACCCAATGACTCCCTGGCTCGGTCTTCACTCTCGGCGAGCTATTACAATCGCTGCGAGAGCTGTCGATGCTTGGTGGCCCTCCCGCGCTGGTGCCACTATAAGTAGGCGAGGTGAACCGCGACCGATGGTCTTCAGGAGACTGCATGTAGGTGGTCTGCTCCGAGTCGCCGCAATCGGATCGGCGGTGGACATGCGATGTTCTTGCACCACCATGAAAGTAGTAAGGCTCAGTCGTTAGCAAGGTCGCACTCCAGGGAACTCGCTGATCGAAGTCGTCGCAAGAAGTCCGACCCTGATCCGGGTCGCTTGACGGTGATCTGTTGTCGCGCTGCATCGTTGTACAGGAGGTGAGTGGCGGTGTGGACAGGGGCTATCGGCGCTGCTGCTCCCGGGTAGTGTCGAATGATCTCGGACGGGATCTAAATTGACTGCAATACAACTGCCGAGACCGTAGCCCTGGTGCTGGACGCGAGATATCAATGCTGTCGTGACTGCGGCGCAGTGATGTGTGTTGTCATCGGACAGTGAGGCTGGGCAGAGAGGCCGCGGTGATGTAAATGCGGATCGACTTCAATCGCGGGTAGCTGTGTGTCAAGATCGGACAAGAGACTAATAGTCTTTTGCGCAGACTGGAGTGGCAGTGTTGACTAAATAGCAAAAGCAACCGCCTTTGCCAACGCGCCGCTCACTATGCCGTCCATATATGCAATCGCAGAGCCTCCATGCTATGGGCGAGCGCCTGTTTGAGAAACGCAGAGCCGCCGAAGAAGGTACGTACCCGGCTCATCAGGCAACCCGATGCCTTCGTGCCAGCGGTGCGCACCGTGACTATACGCCATGGACGTGTTAATAGGTCCGAGGTGTCTGGGGTACAGCGCACATCTTGCCCAAGTTGGCTTGTGGGCTCCCTCAATGCGATCGTGCAGCGTGCTCCAACGCGGGATGCACAATGTTGGTGGTGCGATGCAGTTCTCACGAGAGTCGAGAACGGTCAAGCCTTGGAAATGGATATCTCAGTGGCGTCCGCAATCCAAGAGCCATGAGTACAACTACTGCGGCCAAGGCACGAACGCTGCCATATACTGCTAGGTGGCTTGGAGGATGTTGGACCCATCGACACGTTTGGAAGGGAGCGAGAGTGAAGGATGCATCGTGAATGACGCCTCCGTGCTACGATGCGAATTCATAGCCGCCACGCCTACACTTTCTTCGGCTCCGTAAATTTCTCCCACTGTGATTGCGCACGAGCATGGACGTGGCTTGCGAAACTCAAGCCACAGAGAAAACTCCCCGCTCCACAATCCGTAGAGACGCGGGGCCATGGAGCAGTAGCGATTAGTGATAGATTCGGTGGAGGCGTAGCTGGTAGAGAAAGGCTTCGGTGCTGCGGCCAGAGAGAGAAGAGCAGAGGCCGCCTTGAGCGCGGCCTCAGCACCGAGTCAGAACAGCGGGCAGTCTAGTCGCTGGGCTATGCTTGAACACAACCGCCATGCCGTCCTCACGGTGCAGCTTGTTTGAGATAGACAGGCGGCATGAGATAGGAAGCCGGCCAACGAGGAGGCTTGTCGAGGCTTTTTTGGCGGTTCCTCCCTGCAGCTCCTCCGGAGCGGAGATCTTATCCCGAGGGGAGGAATTAGCGAAATCTATGCCCACCAAGGTATCGTGCTGCAGGTGACCATCACACATGTCGAGGAAGCTTGTGTAACGTCTGACGAGCTCAGAGTTCCCACGCCGCAGCCATGCGCGAGCACGTTGGAGCCAAGGCGCTCGGTAGTGGCTGCGGATCGTAGAATCTAGATCCCGCACGGAGCAAATCGGGCGCCGGTAGCAACTCCGCGTCCAAATCCAGATCTACAAAGGACGAGATGAGAGGCGAATGAGGAGAACCGAATGCGGTGAACGCCTTCCTCGGGCGCTCCGATATGCTTGTCGTGAATCTGGCAAGTTCAGTCACAAAGTCGGCGTGAACTGGAACTTGCCGGTTCTTGTTCCGCGCCTCAGTCTTGGTCAGACTTGATCACTTGGCATTTTACGGAGCCGAATGCAAGTATGCCTCTCAACGAGCATGCTCTTCGACATCGTAGCCATAGCATTCCACTACCGTGCTCGGATCGCCGTAAAGATCGGCACTCCTCATTGGACGACTTGGTCACTCAGTGTGCACGTCATGGTACCGTCCCTGGCTTCTACTGCTGGCCCGTCAGGCAAATGCCACAGACACCCGTTGAGGGATGGCAATTGTTGCTTGTGTGATGCTTTCGGTATGGGCCCACTGTCATGCAGTGCGATCGCATCTTACAGAGTGACTATGCCACCCACGACATGACTGAGGCAACTCGCTAGAAAGGCGCCATCTTCTATGCGCGGTGCCGCGCTTTGTGCCTCTTTAGGCTAGCATTTAGTCAACGATGAGGGTTTCGTCTTGCATGACGAAATCACCATATGGACAGTCATGCTATGCGCAGCATCTCCCATGAGATGAACGTTCTTTGCTGAGTTTGACCAGGACTTCAATGCTCCAGGTACAACTAAATGCCAGCGAGAGATCGGCGGCTTGGTCATACTGACAATCCTCTCGATCCGTGCATCGTATCCTTTGTACTCACTGCGCACTTCATTGATCATGGACACCTCTTGCACCGCGTCCACTGAAGGGCTCCGAAAGTGGCTCAACACAGCATGGAGGTCAGGCCCGTGAGCCAACCACCGACGATATCCAAGAGCATCTTCGACCCTCTTGATCAAGGTATGAACCACGTTCTCTCGACGCTTCTTTCTCCGATTGAGCTCCGTGAGCTGAACCAGGTTATTGCCAATGCCCTCGTGGGCGCCGTATCGAACGAGGAGTCTCAATGCGTTCGGTGTCTGCCATGATCAAGCCAAGTTTATTCTGCCGCTCCAAGCTTTCTTACTTGACAGCCTGCCTATCGCTGCCATGAGGCCTCCAATTCCCACCCCAGCGATCCCGACGCTGAGCTCTTTCCTGGCCATTGTGAGGGCCAGTGTTGAGACACTGGTAGATTCGGCCTGCTTGGCTGTTCAGTTCTGTCTTCGGACTAATGTCAATGACTACCGCGGGTGCAGATAGTCCGTAGGATGCTGGGCGGGTCCTGGGGTTGTCGCAATAGGACCTACGGTTCGCGATCGAGGCCACGTTGACCATCTCTTCGGCATCTCATGCCGTGCAGTTCCCGCTGGGAGCAGTTTCAAAGGAGAAACCTCATCAGCGCCATCGAGATGCTCCGTTCAGCGAAAAGGTTCCGCCCAGGCAAATGGTCGAGTTCGACTGCGGCAGAACATTTCTCCCAGTCCAGTGGGGAATGGCTCAAAAGTAATGTCCGTAAATCTCGTCGTCGTCGGCACATGGGTCTTGCGGAGGAGACCTCGGTGAAGTGCTTTGCTTTGCTATGCAGTTGACGCACTCTGTGAGCAGCAAGGAACGAACGACGTCGGCGGCGGCCTGTTCGCCGTAGCTTACCCTGAATGGAATGCCCCATGGAGATTTGATGAGAAAGGATGTCTTCGGAACTCAGCTTCCGAACACCGCACCTCTAACCTCATCTAGCGAGTAGCTTTGTAATCTGGACGGCACAACAACGACATCTCCTCCTCTGAAGCATCATGTTTCATCATTTTCCGAATACTACGTACTGTCTTGAAGTGCGCGATATTCCTCTTCTCCATCAATATTTGATGATCCATGGACAAGCTTGATGCATAGAGTTCAGAACCTTCCACGTTGATTTGTACAATTGTACCTGGTTCTACGCCTAAATCGGAGAAACTGGCAGAGCCTCATCCACGGAATATCGCGCGAGCAAGACACTTTGCCATGTCTTCTCACACTCATCAAGACAATGCACACACTACTAGTCCAGAATTTGCAGTATCTGGTCCTTCATCTGGAACATTGACGCCTTCGGAAACCACCCCGCTTATCCCTCCGATACCGACGACAGTGGCAAAACATGGAAAAGGCGACCTTTCCAGCAACGCGACTCCCGATGGAGCAGCAAATGTCAAGTCCTTGCCGAAGAATGCCAGCGGCGGTGATGGACATACACAAGCAAGCCAGTCTTTGAGCCCGATCCGAGGACTTCTGGTCTACAGCGCACTCGGCGTCCTCATCTTCATCGTCGCGACAAACATGAGCTTACTCACGACCACGCAATCATCAATTGCAGCAGAATTGGACGCTTTCGAAGCGACTTCGTGGTTCACATCGGCTTTCCTGATTACTATGTCTTCACTTGGACCACTCAACGGAAAATTGAGCAGCGTTTTCTCCCCGAGGTCTTGCATTGTGATCTCGTCGCTACTGCTGGCAATAGGATGCCTCTTGTGTGCAGTGGCTTCCAGCTTTGGAAGCTTCGTGTTCGGCAGATGTGTGCAGGGCGTGGGTGCCAGTGGGGTTTTCACGATCAGTATCATCATTGTGTTAGAGCTCACTGGGTCGAAGCGGAGAGGACTTGGAATTGGGCTACTCAATACTGGATTTACTGTCGGCGTGGCTGTAGGAGCCACTGCGGCTGGTGCGCTACTCCCGATCACGGGATGGCGAGCATTGTTCTGGATGCAGATACCGATTTGCGCAGTTGTTGGCCTGGTGCTGCTTTTCGCATTGCCTGGGGACTTCCATGCTGGCAAAGTCGCCGATGAAGAGTCAACGTGGACAAGACTCCGGAGATTGGACTACATGGGTGCGCTCCTGCTTACCGGATCCCTCGTGCTACTACTCTACGCCATGGCAGCGCCCAAAGAGATACCGATGTGGCCAATTTTCGCTTCCGCCGTCGTGTTGATCCTCTTCGTCAACAACGAGGTATATTTTGCCAAGGATCCCTTTATCCCAGTCGCTTTGCTGAAGTCGAGGGGACTTCTCTTCACCTGCCTAGGAACTGTCGGGTTCATGATGGCCAGATGGAGCGTGCTATTCTATGCACCTACTTATGCTTTGGCAGTCCGCACCTGGTCACCCTCGACAGCTGGAGCGATGCTCATTCCAACGAACTTTGGCTTCGCTCTGGGCGGTCTGTCAGTCGGCTGGCTTCACATCAAGCGCCAAGGATCGTTCTACCTGCCGACGTTGATCACATATCTAGCCTTTCCCGTAACGCTGGCAGCTCTTGGCTTTTTGTCAATCGACAACGTGCCAGCTTGGGCGTTTGTCTCTGTTCTCTTCGTCTGTGGCTTCGTGACTGGTGCAGCGATGAACTACAATCTTGCCCACATGCTGCACCTCACGCCAAAGTCCACGCACTACGTGGCCACCGCGCTGCTGGCAACATTCCGAGGCTTCGCAGGATCCTTTGGCTCAGCCCTTGGTGGTGGCTTGTTCGAGCGAACCCTTTACTCGGATCTGCAGAGGAGATTCCGAGATGCTGGACTCAAGGATCCTTCGCTCGTACGTCGGCTGTTGGGATCGCCGGCGCTTGTGGAACAGCTAACGAGCCCGGAGCGAGAACTTGCAATCGAAGCATACCAGTATGCGCTGAGAGTGCTTTGGTTTGCAATGGCAGGAATTGCCTTCGTGGCATTTTTCGTGCAAGCAGGTACAGGCTGGAGAGGTTACGAAGACAGACCAGTCACAGCAGATGAGCGAGAAGCTTTGCTGAACGACAGAGATGACAATGATACAGAAGACACGGCACGGGGATAAAATTTAAATACAGCACTGCACGCAGCTGCAGGCATACGATACTGCAACAATGTCTACATTAAGTTATGGCATCGACTCAGCCCCATCTGACACCGGACCAATCGATGTGAACAACGAATAAGCAGTAGACGTTTCGAGCATCGCAAACTACAGCCGTCCATCTTCAGGAAGCTCAGCCCTTCGATCTTCCGTATACAGTTCATACGACCGGTCTTCGATGGGCAACTCAGCTGCTCGGCCTCCACTGTACATCTCTCCAGGCTGTGCTTTGCCTACGGCGCCCTGTGGCTTGTTTCGCGGAAGTACAGAACCTTCGTTCTGCACCATTTGTTCCGTCTCGTTCTCCGATCCCGCGAGAAGGTTCTTCCACTCTCTCTCTGTTTATGCCGCATACACAATAAGACTCCAACAATCAGGGCGGCAATCACAGCGACTGTGGCGCCTACGGCTATACCTGCTATTGCGCCGGTGCTCAGGCCGTCTTCTTCGGTTGCTGGTGCGCCCCCATCGCCCGTTGGCGTAGCAAGACTAGCTGAGCTGCTGGTGGCTTGGTTCGCAGACTGTGTCGAGGTCGCACTAGGATTTGGTGGCCATGTTGTATACAATCGGATACCAGCAAGATAGTCCGCGGGTCCAAGCGTAAGGACTTCAGACGTCGCCGAAATATTTCCTGGACAGCAGTAGTAAGGATCCCTGCTCGTGTCGACGGAGAGCCTGGCACAGCAGTACGTCGTCTCGGAGCAGGCAATGACCTTGTGACTGCCACCAGGGGCATCGGGATCCCTGGAGAACACAGTCAGCGCGATGCAGAATGCCGAAGTAGGAGCCTAAACTGACCTGCGTCCGTTCCGTTGCAGAAGCCAGAACAGGCCGGCGACTTCCAGGTCGGATCCGTGCATCCCGTGCGCCAATATATGTTATCCTGATTGTTTCCAATGGACCTTCTTGATTTGCAAAGACCGTTCGTCGTGCACATGCTCCGCATGTCGCAACACATGCTGAATTCTGTATCGTTATTGCAGATGTAGTCGTTGCTGCTGCCGAATTGAGTCCCATTCTGCCGATAGCATGTTTGTGCTGCGACGTACGGGAGTACAACCAGAAGCCATGCCAACTTGTGTCTGCTGGTGACGGTCATGATTGCTGTTGAGCTCCTAGAGAGGACAAGGATGGGCGAGCAAGGAGCAAGGCTGAACAATGTAAGCAATCGATCTCGCCCGTTCTACGTGTCACCGCTTGCACCAGATCGGCCTGAAATGTCAATGACATGCAGGTACTGCAAACATTCAGCCATTTACGTAGAGGCAACGATGTCTGCGATCGATAGTGCCTGAAAATAGTATCGATTATAGCCACCACCATGCATCTCTAATGCAGCTACATCGACATTCACAAAGTCTGGTGTCGGATGGCAAGGCTGAGTGTGTGGGAAGGCTGAGTGCGCCGCAAGGCTGAGCATGCACACGCATGATTTCTTTTGCTCAAGCAGACCAATGCCACAGCGCAGCTGTGGGCTTAGTTTCGTGGCGAATCTTAGTACATCCTGAGAAGAGTCCGCTGTGGTAGAGCATGAAGTTATGAGCTCAATGGAGATGGGGTCGTGGAATGATTTCACGGCGTCAGTGAATGACGCTTCTTGGCGGTCAGCGTGGTCTGATATGGTGCCCGTAATGTCATTGAGCAGCGGTGGAGGCGGTGTATAATGGGCGATTGTAAATGCCTCCCCAAATTCCTGTCCTGCTTTGGGATAGAGGATGGAGAAATCTGCGGAAGTCCAACCTACACCGCGCGCTCGGAGAAATCCTCTAGGTTGACCTCCAAATGATCAAGATCTTTGGCCGCATGCAACTACTTCGGCGTCTGCGCTCTGCCACTACAATAAGCTATAGGTAAGCAAACAGGCTCGATTGTTCCAAGGACGACACAGAATGGGGGGGCTATGGTCAATCATCGTTCGCGTTTGAGTACTAGCAGGTGTACTCGCGTTTCGTCGGATGACACAGTTCTTTACTTCTTGCCGAACACGGTGAAATTTCCAAACAAGCCAACGGCCCAGAGATCAATAAGTGGCACTGGAATCAAATTTTTGTTCGCTGTTTTCGAGTCTGCCGCAGCGCAAGCAAGGCATATCGGGGCCTCATTGAACACAGACCCTCTTCGTAGATCGAAACGGCACACTCTGGCGCTATTCAAGGACGAGGATCATAAGCAGTTTGAAAGTTCTTTGACGTGAACTCATCTTCATCATTTGGGTATATATACTTCGTAACATCATCTCACAACCAACTATGTCATGCACTACAGAGTGTAGCGGAAAGTTGGGCCACCGCCCTCCAAGTTGTCCTTCTCGCCACGATCAGCGGCACGGTTCTGGAGCTTGAAGTGCAATTGCAAGATCAAAGTGACGACGATGGTAATCAAACTGGCAGTGATACATGCCCAAAGGCCGGGGATATATCTTGGCTTGTCGATCTCACGAAAGACGAGAGAGCCGGCAATACCACCTGAAGTAGACGTTAGCACTGCTGAACAGAACTTGAAAGTGCGCCGAGAAGGACTCACCAATACCACCGAGTCCGACCAAGCTGGCAGAGCAGAAAGCACGCTTCCATTGTCCACGAATGTTGTTGGCCTGGAAAGACATGGTCATGACCACGTTGGCCTGAACGCCAGCGCAGCAGATGAAGACACCGAGGTATCGAACACCGGAAGACTTGGCCCAGCCCATAAGAGTAAGACCAATGATGGCAACAGTAGCGTTGAAGATAAGCTGAGGTCCACGCATGCGGTACTTGTCACCAATCCAGGACTCAACCCACATAACCACAGCGGCAAATGCGTAAGGTGGAGCAACCAAACACTGACTCTGTGCGACGGTGAATCCCATGCCGAGGCTGAGAATGATTGGCAAGAAGTAGGCAAGGGCGTTAGGCCACAGTGGTTGTGCAGAGGAAGATCAGAGCGAATCCCCAGACCTTTGGGTCGAGCGCTGGGGTCAAGAAACGCTTCATAGTGAAGGCTTCTGTTTTGGCGTCACCGCGATCGTGCTCGACAGTGGCAATCACGTAGCGGACCTCGCGCTCGGAAAGGAAGCCCCAGCATTTCCAAGCCTCTTGATCTGGGAATGGGACGACGAAGACGAAGCCGAGGATGGAAATCAGGATGGTGAGGATGCCCTCCATAATGAAGATCCTGCGTCACGGTTAGCAGGTGTCGTGACATGATTGTCCATGGATTCACTTACCATCGCCATCCAGCATAGTTGGCGAGTCCGTTCATCTGCATCAGACCATACGCGAGGATACCCGATGCAGCGCTTGCCAGGGATCCGATCATGTAGAAAATGGCATATCGCTTGCTAACATCATATCGAACGAACCAGGTAGAGAGCAAATACACTGCTCCAGGAAAGAAACCAGCCTCAAATATTCCGAGAATCACGCGCAGAGCGGCGAGGTGTGTCCAATCGTTGACGACGCCCATTCCGATTATGACAATACCCCAAAGTGCGCAAATGCTCGAGAGGAACATCTTCGGTCCGACCTTCCGCGTCAAGGGCGTGGCAATGGGTTGCAGGAGGGTGTAGGTCAGGAAGAAGACGAGTGTCACAATGGCCTGGCAATCGTTAGTACAAAATTGTGAAACAAGCAAATTGGTGGAAAAAGACTCACATAGCGATTGTTGCAAACCATCTCCATCTCAGTCCTCATGCCTGCAATGGCGGCATTGGACAAGTTTGTGCGATCCATCAAGCTCACGCAGTACATCGTGCCGAGGACGACCACGAGTCTACGATCGATTCTGTGCTTGATCTTGCGGCCTTCTTGAGGCGTGAACCAGTTGATTGGGTCATTCTCGTCTGGACTGCTGGGCGTCTCGGCCTTCTCGAGCGCGGTCTCGGTGAAGACGACCTTGTCATCAACTGAAATTGCCGCCATGGTGAACGAAATCGACAGGCCTACAACAGGACCTCAATGAAGTAAGATATGACCACGGAAGAGTTGCTAGGAAATGAGAAGAGCAAGACGTCCAGTAGATACCACCGTCTCCATCCCCGCCAGCCCCGAGTCCATCTCACGCGAGCGCGCGCACGAACGCGCTTCGTATCGTGCGAACGAGCAGCATATTACTTGGCCCCGCGGTGGTATGAGACGTGGCGGACGCCGCACTCTTGGCAAAGGCCCTGAAGACCCTATGGCAAGCTGGAGATTTTGCTTGGTACGCGCGGTCCTTCTCGACCGCCGGAGTTGGCAAGGCTTGTCATCCTGATTTTCGCAACTCAAAAACTACTTCAGGCAGTGTCCGTGGTCTGGCCCTGTCTGGGTCGAGAATCTAGTTGGAAAGAGCTCCAGATCTAGGGCTATTAGGAAAAGGTACTTCGGGTTCCTGTTCGCTTTGCGACGAGGTTTCGCCACGTCGCGTGTACGCATGAACAGGGAGACTCGTGTCAGTACGTGCCCAAGATGTTGTGAGAGCAATGGACAGGGATCATGCCGACATGTAAGTGAATAGTCAATACATGCATTCGCAGTGGGATTGGACTTGGATTTGTTGACGATCGCTCTCCACGCACATGGTCGCTGCAAGAAGCAGATCCCTCGTGAAAATCGTGTGCGGGCCACGTGGTACATCGAGACATGTACCTCGATGGCGCTTGGCTGCGCTGGCGCCGCCCTTACGGCGCGGCGCCGAGCCTGGCGAGAGCCTCACATGCGGGGAACTTTGCTTGCAAGTTCTGCTTGAAGGAATTCATCCGCTCTGGTTCTGCACAGCGGCAGTTGTTGCAAGGAATTGCAGGCAACATATACCGGTGACCTTCGCCAATTTGCAGAACATACACGGTCCGGTTCCGACCGCACGGGACTCTGTGGCAAGTCTAGACGTCCCAGCAACATTTTTCGGCTTTCCGAGGTGACTTTCAGGTGGAAGCCGAGGAAAGTGAGCGTTGTTTCTCCCCGACTGGCGCTGCTAGCTGTCAGTCGTGTTTCCCTCTATCCTAATGCGGACAAAATCTTGTCAAAGTCAGAGTGATTCCGCCACAACGCCCATACATCAAGGCCGTCAATTGCCGCCTCAGTCCTCAAGACAGCGGTGACACCGAAACAAGTACCTCACCGCTGTTGAAGGCCGGAGTGCGCCTGTCACAGCTGGCGAAGAACTTCTTGATGCAACGAGGTTCGTATACGGCTCAGCTCGGATGGCCAACGCCATGTCGTCGACAGCTTCCATGCGCTCGAAAGCGTCCGTGTCGTGTCTCCTGCGATCTCGAGATCTTGGTATACAATTCGTAGGGGCTGTATCGGGCTCTCCAGTTATCATCACTTCGTGCCAATGACGCACAGACGACGTGTAGTCTGGCACCATTTGTCCCAGGCACAGACCGCACAGCACGCTGAGACCAAACGCAGACAATGCAACAAACTCGCTGTATCTGCCTTCGCCAGCTTTGACACGCTTTGCTGTTGTTTGACCTGGAAAAGCAGGAAAATTGTTGTTCTGTTGGTTTGCACTTGATGTGCCCTAGCGGCTTCAGCGACCTCAAAATTGGCACCCTAATGCAGATATCAAGATGATGGACAGCGGTACTCACACATACTGCATCGCTGGTATCATTGGTAGCTTGTGTGATCTGGATTTGATTGTTTCGCGCTGCTCATGATGTTGGGAACCTTGACCTTGCGCACATGGCCACGGAGCATGCACATTTGAAGCTGCGGGGAAGGCTGATATCGGCCGAAGTATTTGCTCAATGACTGTGGCGTTCGGGAATACTGTTTCCTAGAGCGGCGTTGTTGCAAGAACCATGCCATTACCGAGTGCTGAGGTTTCTGCAGTGGAAGGCATGACTGCAGTGTTGACAGACTTGAAAAGGTCTTGCGCGAAGGGAGTTGGAACCTCATATGTGGAATCTCGAATGCCGCCGGGAGCATCCGGCAAGTCTGCGCTTGTCGAGCTGGAATGATTAGTGTAGTGATGATGCTCTTTCATGAGCTATCCAGGGACTTCTGGAAGCTATCAAGATGCTGCTATCCACAGATACTGCGAGACAAGACTCGGCCGCCATGGATAGCCTCGACCGCTCCCTGCTTGACGCCAGGTTTGTCCATTCTGTGGCATAAGCGCATCGTGACTCTGTAGCAAGCATCGACTTTGAGCACTTCTTCCCCTGTTTCTCGACAGATTCATGTGTTTTTCGGCAATACGAACAGCATGAGCGCTGTTTCGTGCATCGTAGCCTCGCATTTCTGCATGTCTCACCTGCTAACGCTTCGGACACAGCGAGTGAGTGTTCAACTTCCCGGCTGATGCCGACTCTCACCTCGTTATTCGACGCTGGCACGATTGGTCGACCGCATTGTGGTGTGCAAGTCGGAATGTACGCAGGTATATGGGTGTGTGTCAATGTTGGCAAAGAGAAGAGGAGGAATGTCTAAGTGTGGAGGGTTAACCGAGACCGAAGCTGACAAAGCTTGCACGGTCCGCACATGTAGAACTAACACGGAAAGACGCAAATGAAGTCGGCGGAGTCACAACTTTCTCCATGAACGCACATCCAGAATGGACTACACCTTGACATCTTGCATCATAACCGGCGGGCTTAGCATATGGCTCTTCGCCACCGAAGATGAAGGCATCAAAGGGCTTTCGGACATGCAAGCGTAAGCAGCGCGCATCAGCAAGGTTGCATCAGTCCTCATCGGTTCACTAATCCCCGGCTCCAGAACGGAAGATTGGCTGTGATAGGACCATTCCACAGTGCAATAACTGCAAGCGAACGCAGAGGACATGCGCAGGGTACGGAACTCGGCTGAGCTGGCCCGATCAGCTCCAAAGCAGGCGAGATGATCACATTGTATGCTGCGTGCCAGCAATTCCTGGTATCGAACAATATCGACGCGCTCAGGAGCCTAGGTTCTGCAACACGACCTATGCAGACTTCGCTCTCGCAAAAAAGGGCCCATTTCAACTGGCTCCACATCACGAGGCAGCCACGCGTAGAGCCAAGGCTCTCCCTTACCCTTCATCTGCCAATAGTGGGCGGCGATGCAATGCTGCTCACGTATTGTTCCCATCTACCGTGTGGTCCTGGCCCGACGCTGGCTGACGAGTCACAGATGAGCACGTTGTAGCGCCAATGTGTTCGACAACGAGGGCACGGAATGGGTTTCGATGCCACATACTGCCCATGGCCTTATCCTGTCGTGATGAGCACAGCAAGGCCTTATGCGACTCCATGTTGGCCATAGCGGCACATCACCGTCAGTGGCCAGGCGCTGCGCTGCGTTACAAGATGGACGCAATAAAAGGATTGCACGAATCCATCACAACTTTGGGCGCTGGTATCTGTGCTCGGAGCCCCGAAATGATGCTTGCTACTGCCATGATGCTGTTCATGTATTGTGTAAGCTTGCAGACGAATTCAAACAACTCCTTTTGATCTCCACTGCTGACCGGATGCAGGTCTTCGACGAGCAAGAAGCTCAATTCCATGCGCACCTAGAAGGCGCCAAAAGAATATTGAGCTGCTCATCTTCGAGTCAACGGCAGCATCCAGTGGTCCAGTTCCTCAACAGCTGGATGCTGTATTGCGAGACATTGAGCGGCTTTGCTCAACCCTTTCGCAATACTCAACATCCTCCAGAATGGCTGATCCCCTCAAAGGAGCCACAATCTAGGCCAGATCTAGTTCGTTGTACAGTCACTCAACACATTACTGCGCTAACACACAGCGAAGATAGTCGGTCTGCTTGGCTGCTCCATCGAAGTGTTCGATAGCATCCTTTCTATCAACAAAATGCGCGCTGAGGTCGTAGCGCACAATGCTCAAGACACCACAGGCACAACCTGGCAAGTGCGTGTGGCTCTTGAGGAAAAATTACGTGGCGTAAGACAGACATTCAGTCCTGACGAAGCGTCTCAATCCACGAGCGACCAAATCACAACCTCAGCGGCGACGGCCGAACTGTACCGCTTGGCGAGTCTTCTGTATCTCCTGCGAGTCGTTCCTGTGCATGGTGATGAAGCGCAGAGACTCTTTTCCCTGCAACAAGCCTTTGCGGCTCTGGAACAAGTCCGAGTGGCAACAAGTCCATGGCCAGTGTTCATGGTCGCTTGCGAGGCCCGCACGGAAGAGCGTCGTGTGGAGATCCTTGATATCCTAGACAGCATGGACGCGGCGAGGAATGTTGGGAATGTTCGCATCACGCGGGACATCATTCAGACCGTCTGGAAACAGCAGGATCTGAGAGGATCCGCAGATGTGACCGGGCCGGTGCCTTGGTGGCTCTGCATCGATTCCACTATTCCTGTGCCTTGGTTCACTTAACAATAGCAGATCCGGGCGATTACGATGTCTATTGTCAGCAGTTTGCAATATTTTGGCGTGTAGCAAGACGATTCCTTCGGCCGCTGTCGCTTAGATCGCATTTGACTTCCTCGACGATGGGCTGTGGAGGCGAAAATGCAGGAACTTTGAACAAACGTGGTTCATGCAGCCGGGATCACCAGTCGGACTCTTGAACAGGGCTATGTGACAGCGAGCCCGAGTGGCTCCCACGAAACGGGTTCCTGAACAAGGGCTAAGGCCCGCTTTAGCCTCGCAAACAGCTTCCCTCCAGCTGAATGCAAAGGCATCCGACGTCTGCTTCCCAAACAACGACGGAGCTCTATCAACAGTCATACCAAGCTCCCAGCTTGAAGCTCGCATATCAGCAAAACCTCTGTCTCTCACAGCAACAAATCATCACAGACCAGAAACCGTCCGAGCTACTGAAATAATGACAAGCCCAACGCCCATCCACGCTCCAGAGCACATCCTCAATCTCCTCACCGAACTCCACCAAAAGTCCCTGGACCAAGAAGCAGTCCTATCGAAGACCGGCAAAGTCTTCTCCGCCAAAGTGATTGGAGATCTCGAAGACGAACATGCAGAAAAAGCGGCAGCGAGTTTGACAAAATTATGCTGGACAAATTTATCGCGTTGGATCAGGACAAATGCCAATTTGTGTACCAGCTCATCAATGCAACGGGTGCAACGAATGTTGTCGAGGCCGGAA
Organism: Cercospora berteroae; assembly: GCA_002933655.1. Taxonomy (NCBI): domain Eukaryota; kingdom Fungi; phylum Ascomycota; class Dothideomycetes; order Mycosphaerellales; family Mycosphaerellaceae; genus Cercospora; species Cercospora berteroae. The sequence goes on along the minus strand of PNEN01000462.1, from coordinate 11,239 downwards.
CGAGCTTTGGAGTGAGCACTATCTACCTCGCTCTGGCTGTTGCTCAGACCAAGGCTGCGACCGGGAAGGCTGGGACTGTGATTGCGACGGAGAAGGAACCTCAAAAGGCCGAGATTGCACGAGGATATTGGAAGCAGTGCGGGTCAGCTGTTGAGCAACAGATTGATCTACGAGTGGGCGACTTGCTTGAGACATTGAAAACGGATTTGCCGCAGATCGATCTTCTGCTTCTTGACAGTGAGTACCAATTCGCGCTTCGTCATGTCCCACCGTGTCTAACATGCACAACAGTCTGGTCAGCTCTGTACTTGCCAACTCTGAAGACAGTCCTTCAGAGCCTGCGACACGGCGCGGTCATCTTGACGGATAACACGATTTCCGGAGCAGATGGATACAAGGACTTACTGGCATACTTGCGGGATGCGGAGAACGGCTTCCAGAATATGACACTGCCATTCACAAATGGCTTCGAAATGAGTGTGTACCTGCCAAAGGCCTCACCCTGAGGATAGAATCATGGATAGCGTGGCCGAGGTGGCTCAGTTCCTTCGTAGGAGGCAGTATGAGAACAGCATATTCTGCGGCACATCCACCTTCGCTCTGGAATCTGCAAACCCGTCAGCGGCAATTACCATAGGTCACGCATTACGTGGGCGACGGCCGAGTCACGGAGACCTGACTCCACTGTGCTGCGAGATCCTCGAGATGCGTGTGCGCAGGCTTGGCCGGCAACAAGCCAAGCGAGCTCGCAGAGCTCCACTGCGAAATTACGAAAAGAGCGTGGCCTGACAAAGAGGATTATTGGTCATGTGTGGGATAGCAGCCGAACGAGCCGCTTCTCCATCAAACATACGACAGCATACACCCTACGAACGCATTGCTCAATGTCCATTCACCGCCTTCTCAACAAACAAATCCCCGCTCAAATACTTCAAGCCCGTATCACAACCCACTGTAACCACCACCTTCCCGGGCCCCAACTCCTCCGCGAGCTTCAACGCAGGAAGGACATTCAGACCAGTCGAAGTCCCCACCAAAAGCCCCTCTTACTTCGCCAACCTCCTACACATCTCCCTCGCATCCTGCTCATCGTAGGCTCGAGCTTCATCATACATCTTAGGACCAAATGAGGAGGAATAGCAACAGAGCCGATCCCATCGATGTTATGATGGCCTGTGTAGCCTTTCGTGAGGATCGGGGAGGATGTGGGTTCCAAGGCAACGATTTTCGCGTTGCCGAAAGAGTGCTTCAAAACCCTCGCCACACCCATAAGCATTACAGCACTTCCCACAGCTCCACAGAAAGCGTCGATGCCAGCGGGAAATTGCCGGAGAAGTTCTTCGCCCATCGTTTGGTAGCCCGAGACGGCGTCTGGGCTATTGAACTGATCCGAAAACCAGCAATCGTTCCTCTCGTCGAGCTTCGCCGCGAGCTTCCTTATCTCCGGAAAAAGACTCGCATCATGCCCACCAGAAGCACTTTCAACAAGGTGGAGATTCGCTCCGAACGCTTTCATAGTCTTCAATTTTTCCTCGGCGAAGATGGGAGACGATATCACTTCGAAATTGTAACCCTTAATGGTGCAGACGAAAGCTAAAGCGGAGCCTATACTGCCGCTAGTAACTTCTACGACTAACATACCAGGCTTCAGTACACCACTCTGCTCGGCTCCCTCGATCATAGCTCGCGCCACTCGGTCTTTGTATGAACCGGTAGGGTTGTATCCTTCCAGCTCCAAGTAGACCTTCGCAGATGTAGGCGGCGTAATATAGCTCAATTAGACGACCGGCGTATTGCCAATCGTATCGAGAACGGAGCCCGTAGGAGGCATCGGTTTAGCTATAATGGTGCGGTACGAGGTACTCTGTTGTTTCTGAGCTATCGATTCAGCTGGACTGGGCGTCGTAGTCCTGCTAGAATTCGATAAGTGAACGGCCTAATAAAGAGCGAGACTGCAGCGGTACATTTGCTAAAACTGCAATCGCACATGCGCAAAATCTTACCTCGGATTTACGTATTCCGGCTAGCAAGTAGTGGTGTCAAATATAAGCAAACAGCGAGATCGCTGCCAGTCTAACGGCGAAGCTCAGGCTAAATAATTCTAACACCTGTTTTAAAGAGCGCTCGCGCCAACTTGCCGTAAGAAGAGCCGAAGACTAAGGGAAGAAACTTTGGGACCTAGGCATGTGTTAACGCTAAGGCGTACAAGGGTCTAGAGCGAGGCTCTATAAAGAGCATAATAGCGAGTTTTCGAATCGACATATCCTGGAATGAGGCAGGAGTACCCCATAACTCACAGGCGCGCCATTTCAGTAATAAGATAACTTGATCGCTAGAGATATCCCGGCAGAGGGTATAGATAGTCCTCGCTGCAGCGCTTTTTTCTGCGATCAAACCAGTGCTTCCTTCTCTTTCGATCAAGCTCAGTAGTAATTCTAGAGGCCTCCTGTCGAAGCACATATTACTCGCACTTCATGGCTCTGGATCCAGACATACATCGCCAAGTCTACTCTCTAGACCTTCTACACCTTCACAAGTCGAAGCCATGAATCTCAAATCTGCAGCGATGAACCCGATCCTAGTTGGAGTCCCGAAGGATAAGAGCGGCCCCCAAATCGCTGTCGCCGATAAAAGAGCCAGAGCACATCCAGCAATATCTCCATAGTACTCTAAGATCAAAAGGTATATATCGCGTGTGGCATCCGCCTGCCTTGAATGGGTCGCTAACAATACCGGAACCAGTCAAAGTACACTCGTCCTGATCTCCGCCTTCATAATCAACTTCACAGCATACGGACTCCTCTTCAGCTTCGGCGTCTATCAGGCCCACTACAAATCCCTCGCGTTGATTGAAGGCACTCCATTCTCCGGCGCCAGTTCAGCAACCATCGACCTTATCGGCACACTGTCCGCCGCATTTATGACTATCGGAGCCCCACTGGCAGTCGGATGGGCAAAAAACTTCCGCCCATGGGCTGTCGCATTCGTGGGCGGAGTGATTTACGGTGTTGCGTGCGTAGCTGCGAGCTTCGGAAAAGAACTCTGGCATTTTCAGCTCTCGCAAGGACTCCTTCTTGGCATCGGTACATATCTCTCGTTCATTCCATCGATGACTGTGGCGCCAACGTGGTTCGACCAGCATCGAGGACTGGCCATGGGTGTCATCTCCGCAGGAACCGGCGTGGGCGGACTGATCTGGGCACCTGTCATCACGACTTGTATACAGCACATGGGGTACCGGAACACACTTCGATTGACTGGAGGCCTGGCGACGGGCTTGATCTGCGCTTCGAGTTGCTCTCTCCGGTGGGGGCCTGCGTTGAATGTTAGCTTACGAGCCGACAACGATGGACGCTCCCGTTTGCGAGCAGCATCCAGCGTTCCTCTTCCTTCGCGCAAAATGGCAATGCAGAGCAGTTTTCATCGCTCAAGCACTGAGCTCGGTGTTCCAGAGTGCCGCGAATTACACTCCAGTCTTCTTCACAGTGGCATACGCGAAGTCGATTGGTTATGACGACGATCAAGGCGCGAACTTGACTGCAGTGAGCAATGCCTGCAATACGATTGGGAAGATTGCGATTCGCTTTGTTGCGGATCGTGTTGGACGTGTCAACGCATTTTTCCTGAGCACTTTCTTCAGCGTCGTGGCGACTTTGGCCTTCTGGGTGTCGAGCACAGTCATTGGATCCACGCACGAAGTGGCGGCCAGAGGCTTATTCGTGACATTCACTGTGCTCTACGGCTTGTTGGCCAGCGCCTACATCAGTTTGTTCTCGGCAGTTCTGATGGAGCTATTTGGGGCAGATCAGCTCCCAAGAGTCGCTGGTGTCATATACATGACTCAAGGCTTGTCAGCACTTGTGGGAACTCCTGTCGCTGGACTCCTGGTGCAAGGTCAAGCGTCGCGGGATCCAGGGGCATACGTGGGAATGGCATCGTTCGTTGGCGCGCTGCTATTCTGTGCTTCTGCGGCGATTGCTTGGGTGAGAGTTGGTCTTGCACGAAAGCGCAATTCGGCTCTGGCGTGATGGATCTGAAGTGAGCAAAAGAGTCGGACTGTAGTCATGAGCAAGAAAGAAAGACGACGGAACCAGCAATCGAGCTGTGCGGGCCCAACATCCAGCAATCGTCCTGATCAGCTATCCGGCGATGTGTTAGCAATGTGCAAGAAAGAACGGAACGTCGTCACGTCTCTGGAGCTGCTGCTCAAGTGGCGCCAAGAACGAGTGCCCTTGCAGTCGACGCATTGCGCATACCGTAGCCCTAAGACAACCCTAAAACCCTATCCCAAACCGCACCATCTCTACGCCAAGTCCCTTCTCTTCTTCCCGCTATGCCGAATAGTCATTGTTCAACTACAATTCGTCCATCCGATCCATACGATCCCCCCACGTCTCCTGGATAGAATTCCGTATCGAAGACACATCCATTCTGATTAACTTTGCAAGGATGACTCTGCGTACACAGCTGATTCTTTCCGTCGTTTTCTTGGTTTGAGTGAGGAGCGCAGTATCCGTCGCCTCCATTCTCGTCTTTGACGCAGCTCTGTAGTGCAGAAGAGTTAGAAGAGAAGCATCTTGCTGAAAAGAATTTTCGGGTGAAAGGAACTGGTTGCGTGTGTTTTGTGTTGTATGGATTCAGTCATTACTGCGCGTGAGAAGAACGACGTACCCCGGCTAAGGCGAAAGGAACGATAACGGAGAGGAGGGTCGTGGCCACGAGGGAGAGCTTCATGATTGCCTGTTTGTTCACTATCGTGTTACTGATGGCTCTTTTCATCGATCGAACGAGGGGACGCCTGTGTGTTTGGACATGTGGCAGCGCAGCACTTATATAGAAGTGGCGCAATGGGACATGTAGCGCTATTTTCTCGGCAATGCGTACGGCCCTCGCCACATCGAAGCCGCAGTAGTCCAAGTCGGACAGCCTTCTCGTATGGGTAAGTTCCTCGCTCCACCGGATTCCAGGATCAATGGGTGGGCATCAGACCACTCGAACCGAAGCTGGACGCCGGGTCTTCCAGTACCGATCAACGATGAAACCGGCAACCGACGATATGGGAAAGCTGCTCCACCAGTACGAGAGAGACGCATATTCTATGTCGTCGGTTGCCTAGAGTAGACAGAGAAGCATGACGACACAATCTGCGTACAGCTGTCTATGTTGACAGCTAGTTACTTGTCAGGGCTGTTCCGTATGAGAAAGGAATTCCGCGCTAGTCTTAGTCGTTGTGCCGCGTCCTATGGCCAGTTAGCAGTAGCTGTTGTCGCAACAGGTGAGTGTTTGCGGACCGATGTAGACGCGGAAGGGTTCCGACAGCCTGGACAGTGAAGAGCAGCATGCAGCCCCGAGATAGTTCTATTCGTAGTGCGAGGGCTCTGCGTCTTCTACTAAATCCACTCCTAAGTGTGAGGAACACCAAATGAGATGGGCTTGAAGTAGATGTCATGCTTAGAGCTAGATCGAGTACGCGTTACAAGAATGAGGAGATTAACATCAATCAAGGTTGGATGTTACAGGTGTGAGATGTAAATTGAGCAGAGTTAAGTTGTTGCAAATCGGCGATTCTCACTGGGTATGTCCAAGCAGATGACACATTTCGTGGTCATGGGAGCGGACGGACAAGGCTTCTTCGCGGAGCAACGAAGTCCGATCCAATGCTTCGAGGGATCCCCTTGGCAGAAGGCGATGCCGTTCATCTCTTCAGCATATACCAGTCGCCTCTCCTGAGGTCGATCTCGGCCTCCCGATCCAGGTCGTGCGCAGAGACAGGTCCTTTGACGACCGTTCCTGGTCTGACGCTTCTGGTCCAAGCGAAGAAGAGCGTCTCGCCTAAGCGGACAAATCCAAGGGATCTCCAAAATGCCATGGCAATTCTTTTCGTATCTTCCTTCCAGCGCTGTCTTTCGCTTGGCGAGAAGCCTTTGGTCTTCGCATTCAGTTCACGTTCGGGATATGACGGCAGCGTCAGCACAATGACGGACTTGCGTGCCCCAACCTTGGCGGCGGGCTTCCATGTTGACCGCGAAGCGCGCAAACACCAAGATCCAGGAATGGTGGTCGTCAGCGCCCCAGATGCCTTGGCCTCGCCACTGCTGTCCGAAGGAGCAAGCGGAGAGTCGGAAAAGCTGCTGAAAAGCCGACCTTGTCGTCTCTAAAGCCACCTCAGGTCGAAATGCCATTGATGCGAAGTTCTGCGGCCGTGCCGGCATGTGTTCGCGGCGGATACGGAATGCACCGCAGTAGCCCGGAGCATCTGCAGCATCGTCGCCGATGCGTTCACTTTCCGGCCTCGGGAAGTCGGCAGACACCCTCGCAACCCACTCCGTCGTGGGCTCTGCTTCTTTGGGAAAGCCGACCACGAAATCGAAGCGGACGCCATTCTCGTCGGTGTCGTGAGGGTCATCTTCCGACAGCCCGTCGATCTCTGACCCTTGCGAGTCTTCATCATTCCATTGCATGGCCTGGCCAGCCGACATGATGATGAGCGATATGTTGCAGCATGTTGCAAGACGGGTGCGTGTTGGAGAAGAAGTGAGGGGTCGCGATCCCCTGTTGAGTGTGAGCTTGAGCTTGTCGCGTCGTGCACGCACGGGAGACATCCGCTAGCGCCATCCCAATCGGCGGTGGAGTGCCAAGCCCGATGGACACACGCCCATATTGCACCACCACCCTACCCTTTGCACTTTTCCCTTCTGCAGACGCCGCAGCATCGTCCATCGCCAACACCTCCACGACCCTCACCCAGCGACCTCTGCCCCGACACCGACAACATGCGTTACATCTACTCCCAGGAGACGCTGGACATCCCCGAGGGTGGTACGTCGACCTCGCCGTCCTCCGCTCCCACCGCCGACACCGTTTGGCGCATGGGGGGGAATTCAGCACACACAGTGAATACTGACTCCGTCTCCAGTCAAGGTCAACATCAAGACCCGCCAGGTCACCGTCGAGGGCCCTCGCGGCAAGCTCGTCAAGGACCTCGGTCACTTGGCTGTCGCCTTCTCCCACCCAGAGCCAAACCGCATCAACATCGAGCTCCACCATGGTTCGCGCAAGAATGTCGCTACCCTCCGCACCGTCCGCACTCTCATCAACAACATGATCATCGGTGTCACCAAGGGCTACAAGTACAAGCTGCGCTACGTGTACGCCCATTTCCCGATCAACGTGAACTTGGAGAAGAGCAGCGAGACTGGTCTGTGGAATGTGGAGATCCGGTATGTACACCATGCAATTGTGAAACTGCGCACAATACTGATGGAGGAGCAGCAACTTCTTGGGCGAGAAGCTCGTGCGCAACGTCACCATGCAGCCAGGTGTCGACTGCGAGGCCTCCAAGAACGTCAAGGATGAGCTCCAGCTGACCGGCAACTCCCTCGAGGCCGTCTCCCAATCCGCCGCCGACATCCAGCAAATCTGCCGTGTCCGCAACAAGGATATCCGAAAGTTCTTGGACGGCATCTACGTTTCCGAGCGCACCAACATTGTCGAGGAGGCTTAAGCGCATCACCTCGATCGATGATGGCAAAAGGTTTTTTCGTTGCATGACTGTTCCAGATGATACCAGGAAATGGCGTCGAGGCGCAATCGGAAAGTCAAGAGATGGCTTTGGACGACTTCTGGGCCAGACAACTGCTGGGTCTTCTGTGCAAGAGCGTGGTCATGGCATAGATGAGGAGGGTGAGGAGATAGCGCACATACTCCGAATGCACTCCCTGCGCTTCGCACGCAACATGCTACCGACCTCTCCTATGTCCACGCTGGGTGCGACATCGGACGGGAGTTCCATCTCCTTGTTCGTTAGAGAGGCTGGAAAGCGAGTGTGGCCTTGTGCTGCTCGTATTTGTGCAGCTGAGTTCGCAC